>VZTA01026541.1:385463-408080 GCA_013398855.1 Mohoua ochrocephala
ATCTAGGATGGATGGAACTCCTCTATTCCAGCGCTGGGATGGATGCAGCTCTCTCTTCCACCTCTGGAATGGATGCAGCTCGCTCAGAGCTNCTGTTCCACCTCTGGGATGGATGGAGCTCCTCTGTTCCACCTCCGGGATGGATGCAGCTCGCTCAGAGCTCTGTTCCAGCGCTGGGACGGATGCAGCTCCTCTGTTCCAGTGCTGGGATGGATGCAGCTCACTCAGAGCTCTGTTCCAGCCCTGGGATGGATGCAGCTTGCTCAGAGCTCTATTCCAGCACTGGGATGGATGCAGCTCATTCCTCTGTTCCAGTGCTGGGATGGATGCAGCTCACTCAGAGCTCTGTTCCAGCCCTGGGATGGATGGAGCTCCTCTGTTCCACCTCTGGGATGGATGCAGCTCGCTCCTCTGCTCCGGGAAGGGAGCGTGTGTGCCACGCAAACGCATCTGAGGCTGATCAAAATTCCTCCTGCTGCAGGGAAAATTTTCACTCGCTCGCGAAGGCCAAAGAAGTTTTTCTATATCAGTTCAACAGCTGGTCTTGTTTTATTGATATTGAAATATTACCCCAGTTTCCGAGAATTCATGAGGCTGGAGAGAGCTGAAGTAGACACAATCTGAATTGCGCCTTGCACAATGGAAATCACGCCCGCGCAGGAAAGTTTGTTAGCAACTTCTGGTCACTTGTAACACCTAATGAATAATATCTACATTCCCTCCTGCTTCTGTGAGCGCTGCAGTGAGTGCTGTTGTGCATATTCCCCTTCTCCTGCCCGGCCCTGAGTAAGAGGAGGGGAAAGTGCCTGTTAGCACGGCTCCCAGAGAAGCTGTCAGCCCTTAAATGTGTCTGCTGTCACCCACATGAGGGTACCAGTGCCTGTTCAGCTCTCAGCACTCCAGGGGTCTGTCAGGAGCAGCCTTTGCAAAGGCTGATGTTAAAATACCTCCGTTATTATGGATTGCAAGTGTTGTGGCCTTTTGTAAAGGAAAGGGAGTTCTGTCAAGGAAACATTTTGCAGTTTGGAGATGCAGTGAGATGAAAAATCGAGGAACTCTTCTTTCCTATGTGCTTCTGCAAAATCCCACAGACCACATTTCCCCCTGCTCTATTCCCTGTATACAGCAGAAATGGAAAGGGATTTACATGGGAGGAGACCATGCCACTTTTATCAGATTCATATCAGAATGGCTTCTTATGCAAGAGGAATTCTCCAGTGGCCATTATCAATCAAATAATAATGTATTTGAGTCACCTGAGTGCTGGTGGCTGATGCTGTAGCAAAAGTGAGATGGTTGCTTCGCAAGAATGGATGTAGTTGAGTAGAAAAAATCCCTCACCGTGGCCATTTCAATATCCCAAGTAGAAAAAAAAGAACACTCTTTGTCTCCATGAGTCTTAACCTAGATTTAGCATGCTGCAGAGATATTTCTCTGACATGTTCAATGATAGCAGAAAAATATGTGGTGGTGCATTAAAAGCTATAGAGGAAAGGAAGTTTGGGGAACTTAATCAGAGCCTTAGGCAAGAAAAGGATGTGTAACACTGATATGTACATTTTGCTTTTGCTGTACTTAATGAAAAATGTTATGCCAACACTGGTTTTTGTCCCTTATGGTTTAGCAATGCAGAACCAATCCTTTTTATTCTTTGTGTTTTGTGTTTTTCTTCTCGTAATGTTACTTAATCTGGAAATAAAAATGTTTGATTTCTGTCGTTCCCCTTGGCTACTTTGCTTAAAATGGTGCTTAATTGTTTTCACTTTAAAGGAATGGTGCCAGGTTTAAAGGTTTATTTATATGGGTTTTGTTTTAAGATTGCAGGGCTTTTTATATACTTCTCCTTGACACCTGTCATAACATGAGACTTTTCAAACTTGGCCACCACCAGTCTGAGAGGAAATGTTAGTGAATTGTCAGGTTGCCACAAAGACCAGGTTTCTTTTCATTCTCTCCTAGCAGCACTAATCAAGGCAATTCTTTCACTCATCACCCTGCAGCAAACGCCTCCTGTGACTGCCCAGGTCATCGGGGAGTCCTGGGTGGGTTTTGTTGGGATGCTCATGGTCCCAGCTCCTGACACTTCCTCACTGTGTTTTTGGGACAGAGCGTTTAGAGAAGCAGTTCTGGGGTGGGCCCCTCAGCACCTCCCTCACTCTGCAGGGTGGTTTGTTTTCCTTCCTTTCCTTTTCTTGGAGTACAGATGCTGCTGCTTGTACTTTAGGTGCTGGTACATTATTGATCAAAGCGTAGAGAATGCACAAATAACACTTGAACTGAGGTTCCATGGAAGAGAGAAATTAACTCTTGTCAGAAGCTGACTGGTTTCTATTTTAATTTCAAGACATTTAGGATGCTTCCACCGGCACCATCTTAAGATGCTGCCAGTCCCCATCTATCTAAGGAACGATTTATGCTTAAAATTAATTATCTCTCAGCCTTTAATTTTTTTTCTTTAATGTTTTTCTTGGAGGCTGTTTTTTTACACTCAGGCTAATTTCTGATTTCCAGATTTCATTTCTCTTAAACATGTTGAACAATTCTATTTTCCTACCCCGTTGTCTGTTTCAGTAGGTTGCCATCAAATTTAGTTCTAGCTAATTAGGGAAAACTAGTTTCATCACTTTGAAGATTGTCCTCTCCTTCATAACATAAACAGCTTTAATTCCGAAGGCCACGTTCACCTCTTGTCTGGAGCACTAAAACCAATGAATTCCCTGCTCTGGAGGTTATGGTTCCTGACCTGAATAAAAGAGCAATAAATCAAAGTATGTTCACTGGCATTGAAGCAGGCTCCAACTGTGTGGAATCAACATGCCAGTTCCAAATTGTAATTTCACTAAAAATAGCATAGTTTAACAATTTTGACAGTTGTAAACTTGAAGGATCTAGGCACACTGTCCATCTTGCTGTGTCTCATATGTTCTGTCAACCATGCAGCTTTTCGAAAATAAAACCAGAAAAAAGCTGAACGTTCCTCATTCCTCTCTCGATGTGCCCATCCCGGCCCTCTGCAGAGGGAGGGCACGGAGCTAAGAGTGATTTTTCAGGGGTGAAACAGAAGAATCCTCAGTGGTGGCTCAAGAACGGGAGCGAGGGTGAAGTTTTGGATCTGCATCTCCCCTTTGTCACGTCCCTTTTCTGGGTCTGTGTTTTCAGGAAACAAAGGACAAGTAGCCATGGTGTCACAGATCATTTATATCTCACAGGGCACGGCGCAATTGCTCCTCTCTCTTCTGGGGTCTGGAGAGCCACAGATGCAGATTTTGCTGTATTTTCTCCTCCCAGGGCTTATCACCCAATCCTCAGTTCATCCAGGCTCTGCTCAGCAGACATTTAAGCGTGTGTTTAATAGGAGGCACATGATTTGTCTTTTGGCTTCCATGGACTGTACGGGCAGGTTGGAATTAAAATCATTTTAAAATGCTTGGATGAAATGGGCAGCACTTACCTCGCACTGGGGATGGATAAATACAGCGAGCATTTAAACTTGTGGTTGAAGTTTGCTGGTAATGCCAGACTTAACCCTTTAGCTGGCCATTCCCCTGACAGAAAAGTGTGTGTTGCTGTGTACTGCTTTAATGCCAATTAATTGCTCTCTGCCTCAAAAAATGCCTGAGGTTGAACCACACTTTGCTTCATCAGAATTCAACACTGCTATTGGTCTGTGGGGAGGAAAAACAGGAATTAGAAGAGACAAGAGCACTGTGGAGCAGTAATCTTTTATTTATGTATAATGCTGTACATTTCCTGACTGTACTGTGAGTTTTCCTTCTAACTCTCACTAATTATGGTGACTGGCATGTGGCATGTGATGGAGCCTCAGGAGAAGTGGGATACATACAGCTGTTCAGAGCTGGCACCTTGCATTCCAGTTTGCATTTGCTGGCAGGCCAAGCTCTCTTTTTTTCGAGGAGAGAAACAGGAATGTTGCAATTTGCTTCAAGTTGTATTTGTTGCACCAAGGACTTTATTAGAGGGAGCTGAATTTCTTTCTCCTTTATCCAGAGGAGTTGCACGCACAGAAATGGAAACCTGGTTCTTGTAACCTGGTTCAAATGAATTTTCAGAGGTCGTTGTTTGTATCTGTCTGTTCCAGCTCCATATTGTCTGTCCTGGATCACATTCGGCTAAAAAACATAAATGTTTGGCTAAAAAGATGATGGCTGAATGAAGACTTAACCACTGAAAAATGTATAAATTCATTTGGAGTTTTGAAAGTTTGTGGGTTTTGTCTTTGTTCAGAGGAAGGCGAGGAGGAAGATTATCTTCATGTCTCCATTACTCTTTCAAGGTGCTAAAATACTTGACTCATTTTGCAAAATGCATATTTGCCAAGAGTCCTATTTGCTTCATCATTATCGGCTTTGTGAACTCAGGCAGAAGCTTCCCAACTTTTTAAATGTGTACCTGCAGAAAGTGGTAATGATGTACCAGGCTCGCTGCTCTCGAGGCTACATTTGTACCCTCGTTGCACAAATTGAAAGTAAGCCAAATAAATTCTTTGCCACTCCTGGGAAATATGTGTTATCCTGAGTGCAAGACGAGGAGAAATGTGTTAATTGTTTGACACTTCATCATTTACAATGCTCATTAAAGGAGATAATGGCGATGCTACAAATAGTGACCTGACAAAATTTTGCAGCTCTCCAAGGTGGCCACTGCATTCTCAACATACAGACAAGGCTTTTGAGAAGGCTCTCTGTGGGTATTGTCCATCCACTTACAGCCCGAGCACACCCTTCTTTGTTTCCAGCTCCTTCCCATGCACGTGATATCAATATTCCCATTTCCACTGCAAACACGGATTCACCAGCTCAGGGTATCCCAGCTGGTGCTTGCACTGTGGCCTCTGTGGTGGGGTGCCATGGCTTGGCAATTGGGGGGTTTTTTTTGCTGTTACAAAAGACATTTTAAGCACAGTAAAATAAATACATTCTCTCTGTTTTCTTTTCCCTAGGCATCCAAAAAAAAAAAAAAAAAGTGTGATTTTGTTAAATTCTCTTTTGCTGTGCAGCCTTTCTTTAACAGTCTTTCAGATGGAGCCCAGGGATATCCTTCATCATTTCCTCTATTGGTTTCTTCTCACTGTAAACTTAATGGAAGCACTCAGGCTTGTAGTGAAGAGGAAACCCACAGGCAAGTGACAGAAGCATCATAAGCTTCAGGGAGCTAGTTTAACATGGTTAATTAAAGGGGTGATCAGTTCAGGGCAGCACCAAGTGTGAAGGATTGATAGACAAATCCCTTCAGTCAGGCTCTAGATGAGTGCTCTAAATATGAGAAAAGGCCTCTCAACTTGTTGGAGCCTGTTCTTCTCCCTGGGGGGAGAAAACCCCACAGCCACAACTGCAAACCAGGACATGGAGCAAACCCATGTATTTGCCATTTTCTGTCTTAAATTGTGGTGCCCCAGGTGCCCAGGGCATTGCCCAGGTTATTCAAACGAATTACCTCTGGGTTAGTGCATCAGCTTTTGGTTTAGTCTCAGTTTTCACATTCAAAACAATGGGGGGAAGTTGCATCTGAAATTTGACTGGCTCAGATTTAGGCCTGATCAAATTTAATGTTTTCACTGGGGAACTTTATGAAAAATCAAGAGTATGCTAATGAAATTTGCCATTTACAGAAGTTTAGGTGGCATAGTCAATAAAGAGAAAGATTAGAGTGTTATATGAAAAGAATTTTTATGACTTTGAGATGTAGGGTAATAAAGTTAGGTACAGCTCACTTGTACAAAAATACTAACTCATATGCTCAAGGAGGAATAAAAGAATTCTGCAGGGTTTTTTTTCTTCAGAGTCTATGCTCTTTCTGCTCCAGCTCAAGTGGAGAAGTTTTCTGTTCCAGTGCTGTACATAGCTTGTATACATTCCCAAACCAGAATGTTAAGGCTTTGATAAGCAGCGGTAAAGCTCAAATGCACATTTGTTATCACTGGAGATAAGGACACTTCTGCCATAATTTGAGAATTATTCCATTGTGGTGTTTGACCTGAAGGAACAGTGTGTCTGAAAGGTTGTCTGCTTCTCCTGGCTGCATTATTTGGCTTAATGAGGCACGTTACCTCTCCTCCCAAATGCTGCTTCTCGGAGGTTGCTCGGGAAAAGAAAAGGAAATGACAAGGAAATCCCAGATTTCACTGGGACCGCTTCTCTTCTGCCAGTTCTTCATCGCCTTAGGGCTGTATTTTAATGTACTTTTAAATGATCAGAAAGAAGGCTCTTTAATTGTCATTACAAAAAATTGCAGCAGAATGACTCAACAGAACCGTGGTGCTTGGAAGAGGCATTTCCCAGCAAAGGCCCGGGAGGTCCTGCCTGAGTAAGGACAGACAGGGTGGTGGAGAGCAGAGGGGCAGCTTCAGCATCTTTGGGTGGAAGGTTTAATCAGCACGGAGGGCAGAGAAGGACCAGGCTTTCAGAAGTGTTCTGCATTTTGGGGCCCAGCCCGTTTTGAGCAGTCGAGGAGGGGAAACGTTATTGCTGCAGGCCCGGCCTCGGCTGTGCTCAGAGCGCTTCAACGTCTGACCAATATCTGACTAAATCTGAGCTACGCGAGGAATCAACAGCCCTAAATGACTCGAAATGACTTTCAGCTGGGCAGATTAAAAGGACATTTCCCAGAAAGCTGGGAGTCATGCAGTAGCCTGTTTTATTTCTGGCCGTGTCTGCACGGCGCTGGGTGTGTGATTATGACTGGAAGTTACTGGCTCGCGTTGGCCTTGTCATTAAAATCTGACCCTACAGTCAGAATATGAACTAATGAACTAATTCCAGACTTTATTTAAGCCTGCTTCTCATGAGAAGTTGTTCATACTTCTTCTCTCCTTGTTGCTCTGCGGAGGAAAGAAGGGTGAAG
Organism: Mohoua ochrocephala; assembly: GCA_013398855.1. Lineage (NCBI taxonomy): Eukaryota > Metazoa > Chordata > Aves > Passeriformes > Acanthizidae > Mohoua > Mohoua ochrocephala. Next base: position 392,325 of record VZTA01026541.1, read on the forward strand.
TCCTTGAGCAGGGACAGATTGTGCTGAGGATGGAAGTACAAAGCTGTCTCTCAGAGTACCACCTCCTATTTTGATGGTTTTTCCATTCAGGCACAGATTTGTGTCTTGTTTAACTGTGTTCTCCCCCTGGTACAATCCCTGCTATGTGATCTCAATTTCCTTGTCTCCTGTGTCCTGGGCACTGATGAGCCCTGCGTGGGCTAAAAGATCCCCGCTTCCGCTTGGAGAGCAAACTTGGGGAAAAACAGGGTGCTTTGGGATTGTTAATTATTAACATTTTTAATTATTTTTTTAAATTATTTACTCTGCTCACTGCCATAATAGCAGCGAAGTCCTTATATGGAACAAGCGTGGCTGGAGGGGATTTGGAATGTGCCTGGGTTTGCTTTTGAGCTTGACAGCCATTTCTCACTTCCCGTAATAATGACAGTTAGCTAGGGAAAACGAGGAATATTAATAGATTCTGAGAGTGTTGTGTTTCTAGAGTAGAGACAGAAAAAGCCTCAGCAGGAGTAAGAAAGGAATAGAAGTAGGGATGATTTCGTGTTTCCTGGTTTCTGTTTCATTCTCGTTTGCAGTCTTTTATTTATACTGTTCTTCTAAAAGTAAATGTAATAGAAGAAAAAGTCTCCGTCATGATTTATTCTTCCAATTTTCCGAGGCTTGTAGGATTACACCCTCCTCCCTCTCCTCGTTGCAATAACCAGCCACAGTAAATCCAAATATACAACCCTTGGAAAGAAAGAGTTTTGCAGGGGAGAACTGAATCAACCTTTAACTTGCATGTTCAAAAAAAGGCCAAAAAAACCCCCCAAACCAGAGCAGCAGCACAGGGTACGGAAGCTCTGGAAGTATTTGTAGCGTGTTATTGCTAGACTAGATCTGTCTGAAAGTGCTGCAAACCAGACACTGGCACTTGGAACTGATTGTTCTCTTCAGAAAGCGATGAATTTCCCTCAAAGTGTTTGGAGTTTTTGGGATTTTTTTTTTCACATTTTTACTTTCATCTTGGATTTTTCTTTTTTTGTTTTAATGTTGAACTTGTATCTGCACTTCATCTGACAGACAAGAGGCTGTAGCCCATTTTCTGAAATGAGTGTTTGCCACTACCCAAATATGTCTTTGACAAGCCTGAGAGTTGTGTATTCATCTCATTTCTACTGCAGCACATAAATCCAGTGCTAATATTACATTTATCTTTTTCTTCCTTTGTTCTTTTTTCTGGGTAAAGAGAGGAATTGTTGTGTAAAGATACAGTACAAGCATTGTAGGTATTGTGATGTGATGACACTTGTCACTTTCTCAGTGAATAAAGAAATGAAGTTGGAATCAAAATTTCTAGAAACATTTTTTTGTTCTCTTTCAGATTGGGTCGTTTTTTAAAAATGTTGATAATTTTTTCGTGTGGTGCTGCTGGTGTGTCAAAAGGCACTTGCTGAAAATCACTTTAATGAGCAGAGTCCTGACAGGGCAGTAACTGGTCTGGGTTATTGAACGGGTTCAAACTGGGAACCCCCTGAAAGGCTGAGGCTTGGGGGCAGGTTTTTTATAACCCAGAAGTGCTGTTCTGCCAAACCTGCCTGAACCTCCCTCATCTTTTCTTACAAACAGAAAATTAATGTATTTACTGCTCTTCAGCAGGATCGAGTGGATGTATGGGGCCACTGATGCCCACCTAGATGAGCCATTATGTTGTTCCCTTCCAACTCAGGATATTCCAGGATTCCACAATCCATTTCAGTATTTTTTCCTGGTTGCTGGACTAATAAATACGGACAAGAGATAAAAGCTGGGCTGTTTACTTCATTTCTCACAATATCTGCTAATGTTTTTCCAACATAGACCGCATTCTTTCTACCGGCTTGGAATTCTTTTCCACTGGGAGTTCTGTGGCATGATGCAGATACTCTTTGAAAGACTAAGAAAAGTAAGTGACATCTGATTTTCTGTAGAGCACGCAGAATGCATCAGATGTGTTGGCAAGGTCTGAAAAAAAAAGTCTGAGTAGCGTGCCATGGCTCCGCTCTGAAGTTTCTGCGCGGCATTGACTGGGTACAGCTCGTTGCTTTGCTCTTCCAAAATAGAACCCACTCCACAGCAGGCAGAGGAGAAACACACGGATGAGGAAAAAGACTTTTTAGCTGTCGATTTCGTGTGCTCTATAAGATGCTTCCCAGGCAGGTGCAGGAGCTGGTGCCTCCTTGCCCTTTCTGTGGCATCCCCGTCATCCCCTTCCCGTCAGGGGATCCTGAGCCTGGCTCTGCCTTCCCGTCAGCTCCACTGCACAGGGGCTGTGTTGCTGTTTTGTTTTGACTGTGCTGGGCTTTGTCTTCCAGATCAGGATTACGGTCTTGAATAATTCCTACCAGTAATGTCACAAAAATTTTGTAAGAGCCGGTAAACACGTCTCTTATCTGGCAGCAGTGTCACACAGGGCCCGAGTGGCTTTATATTGATGGAGTGTGTCAGGGCAATTACAAGGAAACCTGAGCCACTTCTTGTTGTTCCTGCAGCCCCTCTGCTCCCTCCCCCCAAAAAGGGCAGCAAGGGGTCTTTTTTTTTTGTAGTTGCTGGGATTTTTCTGCACGTTTTGCAAAAAGACCGGTGTGTCCTAATGCACCGTTAATATTGGGGGAAGCTCAGCACTTTGCTGGATATGGTTCCCATTTCGGGTCTTTAGCCTTGGCTGCCATGCCTTCATAACAGCATTCATGATCTGTTTCTGTGTTGTGTACTTATGTACTCTCAAAAGCAGAGAAATATGTTTTTCCTGGCAAAATTTTATGCTATGGCACAGTGAAATAGCCGACAAAAAAACCCCACTTACAGTTTCTGCAGAGTGAGCCTTTGCATTGTCGTGGCTCCTCCTTTGAGGGAGAACCCGAGCAGTGTTACCAGCTGGAAGAAAGCACACAAAAACTGGGTGAGGACCCATCCTGGCACATAAAAATGAGTAAAGCTCCAAGTTGCTTTTTCTGAGATTTTTTTTTTTTTCATTCTTCATCCGCAGCTGAAATATTGTAGAAATTGAGAAAACTTTGCTGGTCTTCATTCAATTGCACTGAGACTTGTTACTGGTAAAATGTGCCCGCAGTGTCTCTTCGGCCCTCCCCTGATGACTTTGAAAACACTTTTCCTTTCTAAGCCCAAGTCCTGGAATCAGCAGCAATTCACCACTACCTGCAAATGCAAATTTGGTGTTACCGTGGCATTTAGGTGTAGCAGAATGAAAACAACACCGTTTACTCGTCCCTAAGGGATTCAGGCAGCTTTTCCTTTCCACTGGCTGGTAGCTCATCTCGGTCCTCCCCTCTCTTGGCCACAGACAGCCGGACTGTCCGTGTTTGTCAGACAAGCCCTACACGTGCTCTGTGATGCTTCAAACCCCCTGTGCTCACATCCATCCTGTTCCCAGTGTGCTGGACAGCCTCTGGGGATGGGCTGGCAGCAGCAGCATTGGTCCCTGAAGCACAGCAACCATGGAAAAGCTGGTTTAGGGCTGCACCTTAGGTACACAGACCTTGCCTCGGTGCTGCTGCAGAGCCTGGGGTAGCTGTGCCTGGGGTTTGCAATGAGGCAAACCAAGAAACAACCCTTCATAGTCCTGGGGTCCTGGGGAGTAAAGAAGCGGAGGTCTGGAGCTGCCATTTCTCCTGCCAGGACTCAGTAGCTGAAGGTTATTTCAGAATTTTATCACTAGGAATTTTTGCTTTTCCTGTTCCTTGCTGCCTCCCTTCCCTCAGCCCCCTCCCCAGCTGAGGGACAGGCACACGTGAACAGCATCGTTCAGAAGCGTTTCACCAGAATTCATTAGAGCGAGGCTGAAGGTTTCATTATTCTTTAAGGGATGCATTAATAAAACTACTGTACACTTGGGTTTTTTAATACTATATGAATTATTCTGACAGTCAGTTTGCAAAGCCAACATATCAATCATTAAATTAAAAATGTAGTAATATAAATTAGTGTGGTTCAGGAGCTGTAGAACATGTGGAACAATCTGCTCTCTGTTTGGAAACGAATACAGATCTGTCCTTCAAATGAGAAAATACAGCAAGCAGGGAGATGCAAAAAAATCGCAGTGAATTTATCCAACACTCCATAAAACCAACTGTTTCCATGTATCAGATACCATTCTTGTTTTGTCCAGGTCCCTATTATCCTTTCTGCAAATATCACAGCAATCTTTAATGATCAGCCATAATGTTTGTTTGCAGGAAGAGGTGTCATTTGTGAATTGCCTGACACCGTGCTTACATCTGGGGACGAGGCAGCAGCACAGAAAAATCAAAACACATCTCCCCACAATTACTGCCTTTGTTTGCTTGACAGAAGATGCAAAAGAAGTATTTTGCACAAAAAACCCCGTGTTGCTAACTCACCACTTCATGAAGGAACGCCTCGCACAGGTTCCATCAGTGCTCCGAACCTAATCTAGCTGGCCCTGGTGGCTCCCGGTGCTCTGGGGAGAGATCTTCTATCTGCTCCATTTACGTGAGCACAGAGAAATTATTTTGCCCTTAATAAATGTGAGGCGCTAGATGAAGTATGCAGGACAGCTTGCTTTTTCACTTCCTTGAGCAGAAAGTTCTTTTTAAGCATCTTTTTTTTCCTTCCTCTGCTGATTCTGTGAAAACTCTGTGGCTGTGAATAACATGTTGGATGTTTGAAGTAGTCCAGCGAATGTGAGATAATGAAGCTGTGGCTAAGGTGCGGGACGTTTTCAATGGCAAGTCTTTGCCCGTGGATTTCTCTCCCTTCTGAATTCTATTTCAGCCAAGCTGCTTTAAAGCAGCTTGCCCACACTGCAGATAAAGCCCTGCCATGCAGAGCTGGGCCTGACGTGCTTATCCAGGGCAGCGCGCTCCCAGCCCAGCATCGTCCCTTCGCTCCCAGTGTCAGCCCCGGTGCCTGGCAGCAATAATCCTGTGCAGCAGCAAAGTCTGGGGCATTCCTGGCTCCCTGCTCGCTGGGGTGGGACTGCCGGCAGCCCTCAGCCACCGCCACCCTTTTGAATCTGCGCTCCTCAGTGAAATTCCTGCCTTAGTTCTATCACAGGAGCGCTGTCAGGAGCGCCGGCGGAGGAAAACAGGCTTAAAAAATATGGTCACAGCCAGGACAAGATGTTAATGACCCATTACAGACCCAGCAGCTGCCCGACTCCGGGAGTCACGGTGGGTCTGACCTGTGCAGGTCCAGCTGCGTGTGCAACCTTATGAACTCGTTAAAAATGTCTGCAGTCTTAAGATATGAGATGCGAGTTATTATCGAGGCTTTCTACTAACCACAGATTTAAAATCCCTGGGTGTTTCTCATCCCTGGTCCTTTCAGGGCTGCGATTTTGATGCTGCCAGTGAGGATTGCAGAGGTAAAAGCTGTTTGTTCTTGTTTGCTCCTTATCTGTGCCATATAAAATGCATGAAATATCACAGTGGTGGAATAAAGGCAATAATCGTTTCTAATAATGAAACTGTTCTGAAAGGCAAGACCTAGATTTCTTACCGAGATAGTGTGCTGAAGTATTTGCATAGTAACTGGGCTATAATTACAGATTCATCTCCTTTATGTCTCTTAGCTCTCAGGCTTAAGTAACCAGATCTTTAGAGCAGTCGCTCTTTTCCCTGGGAGGCTGGGTGTCAGGCAGCATATGCTGAGGCTGTGTGCTCTGGTACTCTGACTGTGAGTAATGAGTGTTGATAAACTGTTTACTGAAGCTGGCTGAAATTCAGGATTTGTGCATTGTGGGGTTTTTGATAGTTCAGAAGCAGTTCCACTTTCAAGTGGCGGAATACGTGTTTAGGACTCCTCAGAAATTTTAATTTCTGGGATAAAAAAACAGCTTCATTTTGACTTTTTAAATTTTGCAGTTTTGATCTTGGCATTTTTCGGTTGGTTTTATATTTTATTAGTTTTATGAGGCAGCAGTGGCCATTGAAAATACGCAACACAAAATAGTCAAAACTTTCTTTTTTTTGTTTTATTCAAAAATCGTTACCATCAGCTGTCACTCACACCTCCCTGATAAAATCTCTGCTCCAGATGGGGGTGTGATGAGGAGCTGAGTGCTGTGGGGTACTGGCAGTCTCACACTGCAGTACAGAAGACACCAAGCAATGCTGCTGCACAAACCCTTTTAGTTTCTTCTTCTTCTTAGTGTCCTGATAGAAAGAATCCATTAACTCTGGGCTGTACAAAATTCTGGGTAAAAGGAGTCAGGCAAAAGAGTCTTTGCCCTCACTCAAATTAAGCTCTGTCCTGGGTCTGGAGTTGCTCTCCGAGAACTGAGAGCTGCAAATCCCAGAAGATGGGATTGTTTGGGGGATTTTTATGTACAAGAGTGTTGGCAGCCTCTGCGTCACTAACTTTATTCTCCCAGAGAAACCAACCTGCAAAGCTCAGATATTTTCCCTGCTCTGCAGAGCAATTGCTCAGAAAAAAAGGAGAGTGGTGCAAACTTGAGAGGCAGAAATTCTGTGTCAAGGTGACTGTGAGGGTTGCTGTTTCCCTTTAGGTGTGTGCCAGGCCACAAACAACCTCTCTGGAGAGTTCAAGAGCATTTTTATTTCCTCCTTGCAGTCTGAAGTTGTTTGTGCATTTGTGAGCGGTGCAGAACTTGCTCACAAGGGGGGCTCTCTGTCCCGTTGTGCCCTCCCTGGCTGTTAATGGTTTAAGACACTCCTAGATTCAGTTGCTTCGTGCATCTCCACAGTTTGCAATTCCTTAGTTTGTATAAATTCATTATTACCCCAGCAGCAAAGGTGGAATTCATTCACTCCTCTCTGTCACGAGAAACCACTCGTGTTTCCTTCTCCTTTAGTCTGTTACCAGGGCAAACATCCTTCCCCTGCTTTGTTATCGATCGCCTGCCCGCTCCTGCCTGCCACAGGCTGGACTTTTCACAGGTGAACTGAGATGATCTTGGCAGGTCTCAGACGCTCTGTCTGCTCCCCTCCTGGGGCAGGGCTGGATTCTCTGATCTGCTCTGGTTGCTGTGTGGCAGCTCCAAAACTGAATTCGTCTTTGTGGTGTTTTCCTTTGCCACAGATTTTGTGGTACCAGTTTTGATTCCATCTCCTGTGCCGTGAGGGAGTATTCACTGCTAGAAAGTAACGAAACAGCTCAAGGGCCCTTCCTCGAAGGAAGATTTGAAATAAGAAGGAATGTTTGAAATATTTGATTGTCAGAATATCGTCACCAATGAAGAACCAATAAATTGAGATGTTCACTGGATACATCTCCTTGGAATTTGACATGGAGCAGGTGGATGCATCCCTTCAGTCTGTTGTGGCAGAAATAGGTTCGCCATTTGTAACAAAGGAGAATGGGGGAAAAAAATATGTTGAATTTCATAAGAATCATTAAAAAAAGTTGAGAGGCTTTTTAAACAGTGTTGGAAACCAAAGAGATGTCGCAGAATCTGAGCTAATACGTACACTGTTTCTTGCTTTAAAGAGGTAAAGAAGAATCACCAGGAAGCTGTAGGCAAATTGGCCTGATATTGATTCTGTGTAAAATAACAAAACACTTGATTCAGGAGTTCATCAGCAAGGCTTGGCAGCTAAAAATTTCATTAACAGTAGCAGTTACTTGGAAAATACAGACCTTGTCAGACAGACAATTAGTATCTTTTTTTGAGGTTTATTTTTTTTAAAGTGGATTATGGGCAGGTTGATAAAGTCAGATTAACTGACATTGTGTGCTTGGGCTTCAGAACTTAATACTGCATGACATTTGGACTAGAAGCTTGGATTTAGCTGTGTGTCTTTTAAAAACTGAGTCTTTGGTAGATATCAAAATGTGGCTGTGAAGAGAGAGAGATCAGTGAGCAGGGCTCCTTCCGGAGGTTCAGCGTGGGGCTGAGCTCTGGTCCAATATTTAACACTATTCCCAGTGAATTTAACTGTCAGTGTAATTTTTGTTGCAGAGCTTGCAGGCTTTGCAAGCATTGGCAGAGTGATAACAAAAGAGAAGAGAAGTTGCTTCTGTTGAGTTCCCCAAGTTGGTTACTGAGTGGATCTGCCTTTAACAAACCCACTGCAAGGTAACTCGTGTGGGAACAGCAAGTGCAGATTCCAGGGCTCTGGAGTTTAATTTACTCAAGTGAGGTGTAGGGGGCTGGCAGAAGAAAGTCCCTAAACGTGAGCTCTCAGGGCAGTGCCGTGGCTGAAAGGGAACCAGATCTTTTAAGAGAAATGAAGGAAGTTTATAAAGCATAAACGAGAGAGTGATCCTGCTTTTGGGTACAGCCTTACCAAGATTGTCACGAGAATTTCTGTGCCTGCTTCTGGTGTCAGAGCTTCAAAGGGATCCAGACATAGCGAGAAGAGTTTTTAAATGGGTTAGAAATGTTCCTGGGATTGGAAGGGAAGTTTATGTTTAGATTATCATTCATTTAATTTAAGAAGAGGCTGAAATTACATGGCTGTCAGCTGGAAGTAGATAAGAAAAGGAGGTGGCAGTGGCACAGGAGGAAGATGGACCCGTGCCTGGACATTGCAAGCGTGCTTGGAGCAGGTTCTCTTTATATCAGATTCATATGGTTCCTGCAGACTGGCTGCCACATTTAGACTGAGCACATTTGCTTCCACTATTTTCTGATTATTGGACCTTGTGAGGATTTTTGTCTTTTTCTTCAGCGTGGATAGACTCCATCTGTCGGGACCATGTCAGCTTTGTAGGCTCAAGGCTTGGTCTCTCCTGTACATATTATTTAAGTAAATTGAGAACTGAAATATTCTTCATTTCTGAAAAAGGGTGGACTGGACAAAATTGAACGACCTGAAATGCACTGAACAGCAAACAAAACACAAAGTGTAGCACGTGGTTCTGTGAAGGCTCGGCTTCTGTAAAACCCAGAAAGATCAGCCCAGGTAATGCACCACGGGGACCTGAACGTGTGCAACTTGCATCACTTGGCAGCACTAAAAATGGATGCATTTTGTGCAGTTCAGGCTGAATCATCTGGATCCATCCCTGTTGTAAAGACATTAACTTCTGTGTTCTTGTATTTTGGGTTTTGTGTTACATGAAAGGTCAGACCAGACGTTCCCAAAAGTCCTTTCTGACTGAACTTGTCCCTGAGCTTGGTGCGCCTTTGGACGATGTGGAAGCAACAAATAATCTAACAGACCTTGAGCTGGTTTCTTATTTGCATAGCGAGGAATTCAATATAAAAGAGAATAGGTTTGAACAAGATGAAATAAACCCTTCTTTAATACATCTGCCACATGGCTCGGTGCCATTGCAAACTCCTTCAGATAGCCCCGAAATAGCTGAATATCTGCAGGGATGGGAGCTCAGATCCCCAGGCAGCATGGCTGGGCCAGCCAGGGCTCCCTCTGAGCCGGGGGGATCCCGGGGCACGGGGAACTCGGGATGGGCCGCACCTGCTCGAGGGTGGGATGGGGCAGTGATGCTCTCACCTGGCACTCGGGGATGTCAGAGCAGCTGGGCTGTGCCAGTCGAGTCTTCTCGACCTGATGAGGGCAATGGAGGGGCAATATGAGATAATATTTCAACGCCAGAAAAAGGAAACCCGAGGCGAGGCGGGTTCATCAGCCATTTTTCAGTAGTGTAAAAGACACTTAGCTGATTCCTGTGTTATCGAGGCAGAAGCATGAATAAAGGATGGATTTATGGTGTGTGTGTGTGCTCCATGCAGCCCCTGGAGCTTTCAGTGCTTTGTGCCAGGAATGCACTTTGAAAAACCTCTCGGTAGGAACAGAGACAATAGGCTCCCAAAATGGGTAAGTGCTGTGCATTTCCAAACCTGCACTCAGCCCAAAGAGCGCGTGTGTTCAGCTGATGGAGTACAACAGTTCCAGGGGATAAGTAAATAATCATTTTCGGGGGGGTTTAGGGAGGGTGAGGACCAAATACAGAAACAAACTAAACGCAGTGGTTACTTATATTAATAACTGAACTGCCTGACACGTGGTAACACAGTGCTGTTAATGTGCCTCAACACAAGTTTAATACCACAATAAAACAGTAATCCAGACAAACTCCTGCATTTTAACATTAAGGGCAAGGAATAAAACCCACAAAAGCAAGAAATTTTAGAGTGGAGGCAGGGAGGCTGTAATTAGCTGCATGCAGGCAAAACAATGTGCAAGAGGTAGCATTTTTTATGGTTATCTTGCTTCCATCAAATACATTAAAATTTTAGCAGTATTAGAGCATGCTAATGAACTGGGTTGTACTTTAAACTCTAAATTTGACTTTATTTCCATTTGTAGTTTAAATCTGAACTGGAAGCATCATAGGTTTTCATGGCTTTTTTTTGAAGTACAGTAGATATCCTCTTTATATTTTCTTCTGCGCATTTTATTTCCCTTTTTGATGTGTCTAGGGAAGATGACAAGATTAAATCCCCCTCACTGAAAGGATTTCATTGTGAATGTATTTAATTACTTCCTCTTAACTGGCCCATGTGTGCAGCTTTTCACAGCCAGGACGATGCTGTTTCAAAATGGAGCATGCTGAAACTTCCATCTCTGGGCGAGCTGAGCCAGATTACAGACAGCTCACCATGCAAGCACGGATCAAAAAATTCTTGATGCACAGCCCAAATATTTGTCTCTTAGGTTCGATTGTGCGTTTTCCTTTTTTCCACGTGTGTTTGTAAAACCGAGAAAGGGACCGGCAAATGCCAGTTGCTAGGATCTGTCAGATCTTGTGTCAACACCTGTTTCCTCAGGAGAAAAAACTCAGCCACTGTAATTAGAAGCTTGGAAATTAAATATTTGCAAAACAGTCCACTCCTACTGTTTAATTGAGAAAAGAATTCAGATCTGCAGGAACATGCCAGGGCCCTGCTCATTAGATTGTGATGCCTCCATGTGATTTGTCTTGGTGGCTTCAGTACTTCTTTAAAGAATTTTTTCCCTAAATATAATTGTGAGATCAGCTAACTTTTATCCTGCTATATTCTCATTTCTCACAGAGAGCAGAGCGTGGAGTCTGTGACTGTGGATCAGACAGGTGGAATATAGAAAGTGTCTCTCTCCAGCAGGTTGTGGAGGATTACATCCCAACATTCTACAGGCAAATATGGCTCGTTCTTGGGGTCAGGCATCAGCGACTTAACTCCCATTGCTGCTGGTGTTTGTGTGGTTCCTTCCAGCCTGTGCTCACCTGGCCTCTTTGTGATCTGTAAATGTTCACTGTCCAATCCAGGATAAGGCTGAAATGATTGTGTACTTGTAGCACACCCTTCCTTGGTGGCCCTCGAGTTGTTCCTCTGGAAGCAGAGAGGTGTTATTTATGTGTTTCTGCAAATGTAAACACAAGCTGCTGGTGGTGACTGCACCCTGATTTCCCCGGGTGGCTTTCTGGAACGTGGGGACAGACAAGCCACTGGCACAAGTCCAGCAGAGAAAATGTTCTTTGTTCTTGTTGGGGCTGAGCCCAGATGTGTAACAGGGCTCAGAATGGTGCTGGGAGAGTTCCAGCTCCAGGTGGGTGCTCAGTCCCTCAGGGCAGGCTCCAGAGGTGAGAGGTGGCTGCCAGGTCTCAGCACTGACCGTCCCCTCTGTCACCAGGGCATGCTGCTGGTCGCTGTCCCAGCTGCAGCTGCACACAGTGGCACCTGTACAGAGACAGAACACCCCTGTGCTCGACCCCTTTGCAAGTCCCTGAGGTTTGAAGCCAATGGTTTGGATTTATGTCTTACTTGGTTTCATTTCCCTTCGACAGGCCTGGACTTGGGTGTTTCCTTTTGCTGTGGTATGGAGAAGTGGGCAGATGCTGCTTCCCTTCATGTGCAAATCTCCCCGGTACTGAGAACGCTGTGAATAAACAGCTCTGAGTTCTCAGAAGCAGTCAGTGTTTGTGCCCTTGCCCTGCTGCTGAAGGCAGTGACACTCTTACCATAGGCTGGGCACAGTGGTGATCCTGCTGCAGGGAAATTCAGGCATATTCTGGAATATGTATGTACCAGGGTTTTTTCAGGATCTTTAAGATGTATTAGAATTGTGAAATTCCCTTTTTTTAAATCTCCAGGACTTGTCTTCAGCATTTTTGAGACAGGGTAATAATTATTTGTTACTTGGTCATAACAATTAGCACTGTTAAATGATTAATAAGTAAGATTTTACTTTATTTTGCCCTCAGCAAATCATACATTAGGGTTGTCTATGCTTGTGAGTTCGACTCGTGCCAGTGGCCCTGTCCAGAGGCCGTGCCAGCCCCTGATTTTCAGCAGCTGGTGGATCACTGGTTTCCAATACAAGGAGTGTTCTGTAATGTCTTTTGCAGGGGATTGTAATCTTCTTTTTAAGGGCCGGTTTCTTCCTTCCAGACATGCCTGTGCAGTTCTTACCTAAGCGAGCCTCAGTGCCTGCCTTCCCTCGGAGCTGTGCACCAATGCCCCCATTTACCATTGCAGCAGAGCCTTTTCAGAGCACGGCCATGGGAGCGGGATTTGAAGGCTTCTAATCAGAGTCAATGGTGGGTGGCATTGATGAGCACAGTCAGCTTAACTGCGCTGGTATCATGTTCCACTTTTTTACTTCTGAAAGGAACTGAGACTATTTGAATTAAAATGCTCCCAACAGCTCACGTATAAACTCAAGGATGGAGTCTGCAATGGTCAGCTTTGCATCAGCTGTTTGAAATCTGTGGTCAACAGCGTGCATGTGCCAAGGGGGGAAGCTGCCAAAGCAATGGGATGCTGCTGATGCCTGGGAGCCTTGAAGGGCAGCTCACTCTGAAATATATTTTTTGATTTATTTTTAATGAAAACTGGATTAAGCTAGGATTTTTTTTCCTCAACTTGTATTAAAAATAAAATAAAGCTCAGCGAAGTTAGCAGCTATAATTTGTGCAAAATGCACTTGTACAGAGAAGATTGATTCCTTTTGTCCTCTAGTAAGGAGCCAGTTTTTTGTCAGGTTGCTGAAGTTTCAAACTCTCTCGTAGAACAGGGAGAGGCAGAGGATGGATAAGGAGCTGCTGTCCCCAAATGTGACAGACCAGGCAAATAACACCCTCAAGGGCAATCCTGCACTTTATTACAGCCTGAGTTAACCATGGAATCAGAGAATGGCCTGGGTTGGAAGGGACCGTAAAGATCACCTCATTCCACCCCTGCCATGGGCAGGGACACCTCCCACTGTCCCAGGCTGCTCCAAGCCCCAATGTCCAGCCTGGCCTTGGGCACTGCCAGGGATCCAGGGGCAGCCACAGCTGCTCTGGGCACCCTGTGCCAGGGCCTCCCCACCCTCCCAGGGAACAATTCCTCCCCAATATCCCATCCAGCCCTGCCCTCTGGCAGTGGGAAGCCATTCCCTGTGTCCTGTCCCTCCGTGCCCCTGTCAGGTGTCCCTCTCCAGCCTTCCTGCAGTGGAGCAGTGGAGCTTTCTGTGATGATGAGCACCATGAGGGAGCCTCGTGCTCTCCATTAGCCACAGTCAGGGCACACGGGCTGGGCCAGCAGCAGCCTCTGTGCTCTCCCGTGATCCTGTGGCTCGACATCACTGCTGCCAGTTTGAGCTGATTAATGTATATCCCCTGAGCTGGTGTTTATTGGGTGCCTGAGCTCCAGATCTCACCGACAGCAGTGTTCCTCCGCCCAGGACTTTGCAGTTTAGCTCTGGGCAGGTTCCCGTGTCTCTGCCTTGCTGTTTGTGCTCCTTGAGGCCAGAGCATCTCTGTGTAGTGCAGAATGCCCGGCCAGGTCAGGAAGGGCTGTAGTTCCACAGCTCCACGCTGCCCGTGATTCAGTCACTGAGCCATGTGCCTGCTGAATGGGAGTGTCTGCGAGCTGATGGCACACCCAGCTCCAGCCACTCCGTGCTTCTAATTGTGGCTGGTTGGCGTTTGCAGGGCTTCTGCCAGCAAAGACATCCAAACCCCACAATGTAACCGGATCAGGGCACACTGGGCTTTGACTGGCTGTCAGTTAAGAGGAGAATGATGGATTCCAGATACCTTTTCGTGCTTCTGTGTACAACTGTGTGTTCACGTCTATTTTCCCTTCCCCAAGCCCTCAGTGTGTTGCAGCATCGCACTGGTTCAGAGTTACTTTGGAGGCAAAGTTCCCCAGGCACCTCCTTTTTGGGCAAAATGTACCACGCTTGTGGTGTTTTAGCTCAGATGCTCTCTTCAGTCGCCACTTAGTCTGGTTATCTCTCCCCCAATGTAAATTTGATAATGCATTGATTTTAGAGGACTTACATATGGAGAAAATAAATGCACAGCTTGTCTAAATGAAGTGATTTAGCGAAGGAGCTGTGTCAGTGCTGCTGTACTGCTGCAGTCCTGTGTATAATTTCCCCTGTGGATGCTTTTAATCAGGAATGAATGTGACCTACCTAGTAAAAGGCTATCTTATACCAAAATAAATGTTATAGATATCTCATAAAAGATCCACTGCGATGCTCTCTCCCAGCTGTAACGTTTTTAGCTGAAGAAGAAGTCAACACCCTGTGTCAGCCTCATGGGGCCAGTGCTGCTGTGTGGGTGGGGGCAGCTGCCCCCTGATTCCTCCACTGTTTGTTTTCTAATGAGTTTTATTAATAAAAGTTTGATCAGCATACCCATTTTAAATTGTAATTTAAACTTGTGAAATTGTGACTGTCAGAGGGGCAGGGTTAAGTGTTTGGGGGCAGAAGGGGTGGGTTTCAGCAGGACAGCTGAGCAGTCTGAGCAGCACTGAGCTCTGGCTGTACAGACAGGACAGAGAAATGTTCACCAAGGCTGATGGAATTGAGTGAAATTTTGTTCCTTTGGGTAGCATCAGGTACTCCATATTTAAAAAAAAAATTTTAAAAAGTCTTAGAAATCTGTGTGCTAGAACCTACAAAACAGCTTTTCATCCCATGCCACTGAAAATGAAGTGTCAAAATGAAATGCCACTTCATCAGTATTAATCTGCAACTTAGAGCTGAATTACAGTCTAAAATTTATGAGGCAGATTTTGGCCCTATCAGCTGATGGAGAGAGCAGTGAGTGTTCACTTGCCAGAAGAGTGAATGTTCACAGTTGTTTTCTCTGCGGATTTATTCAGTACCATTTGTCATGAATTAATGATCAATTGTTAATTCAATATTCACTTCTCCAGCTGCACTGATTAGATGCAGGAATCTGAAATAATAAGTCACATGGCATTGTTTCTGTTGCCAATAAGATGAGTCTAACTTGAATAATATTTGAACAACTCAAATAATTCAAATGAGCTCATGGAAGTTGAATTTAAAATATTTCCTGTGCATCTTCACATGTACAGCTTAACAATTTGTTTTCTCAAATAGTCATGACTGTGCTAATATGGAGAAATAATTGTACGTGCAATGCAAACTAATAATTGTGCTCGATATTTTCCAATTTTCACTTTCCTCCGAGAAACGTCACAAATTAAACTCTTTATTTGAAATCTCCCGCTAACAAAAGACGGGTAATGGACTCAGCAGTGACTTTTGTGATCAGCTTTTCGCACTGGAGTGAGCTAAACCAAGGCCCTGTTCCACACTGGGGGAGTGCTTTGAGATCAGGATGAAAGACCGATAGTCTTTGTCCCAAAAAATAGCTGATATTGTGGATTTTACTCAAAAGTGGGATTGACATGCACTGAGAGCCTGCACGGGCAGCTCCAGCTCTGAACGGCTTTCACTTGGAAAACGGGAGGTTTAGGTCTGTCAGGCATCTGCTGCACCATTTCTGCTGTTGCTGTTGTCAGTTTGTTGTGAGCTGGAGAACCTTTGGGGTCTCAGACCGTGATGGAAGCGGTGCAGAGTGGGGACAGTGCTGCCCTGT
>VZTA01026542.1:0-16974 GCA_013398855.1 Mohoua ochrocephala
GAATTTGACCTCAAGTAACCCCAGTGGCCAATAGTAACCCCAAATCTTAATTATTTTGGGTTTCTTGAGGTCAAACTCGCTCTCTCCCAAAAACTTTGGGGTTACTTTGCATCATTTTGGGGTTACTTGAGGTTAAGAATTTAAATTTGGGGTTACTGTCGGTCGTTGGGGTTATTAAAGTTCAACCTCCCTCTCTCCAGAAAACTCTGGGGTTACTTTAGGCCATGTTTGGGGTTATTTTGGGTCATTTTGGGGGTTACTGTAGGTCAACCATTAAGATTTGGGGTTATTAGAGGTCAAACTCGCTCTCTCCAGAGCACTTTGGGGTTACTTTAGGTCATTTTGGGGTTACTTGAGGTCATCAATTAAGATTTGGGGTTACTATAGGTCATTGAGGCTACTTCAGGTCAAACTCACTCTCTCAGGAAAATTTTTGGGTTATTTTAGGTCATTTTTCAGGTTACTATGGGTCAACAATTCAGATTTGGGGTTACCATAGGTCATTTTGGGGTTATTAGAGGTCAAACTCTCTCTCTGCAGAACACTTTGGGGTTATTTTAGGTCATTTTGGGGTTACTATAGGTCAACAATTAAGAGTTGGGGTTACTTTAGGTCATTGGGTTTACTTGAGGTCAAACTCACTCTCTCCAGAAAACTTTGGGGTTATTTTGGGTCATTTTTGGGGTAACTTTAGGTCAACAATTGAAATTTGGGGTTACTATAGGTCACTTTGGGGTTATTAGAATTCAAACTCTCTCTCTCCAGAGCACTTTGGGCTTACTTTGCATCATTTTGGGGTTTACTTGAGGTCAACCATTAAAATTTGGGGTTTTTCTGGTTCGTTTGGGTTACTTGGGGTCACCATCAATGATTCCTGACACAGCTCCCCGGCCCTGCCCTGGGTGTCAGCTCCTCCTGGGCCCAGTTGGATTTGGGGCTGATGAAATTCCTGGGTTTTTGGAGCAGGACAGAGCTCTCCCGCTCCATCCCTTCTGGCTGAATCTCAGTGTCCCCCTGTCCCCCCAACACCTTCACCTTCCCAAGCTGCAGAGTTTGGATGGATTTAAAAGACACCAACACAGTTTGAAACTTGAAGGTTTTATTGGGCTGGCAGTCATTAACACATCACCCAGGGTTAGGTTTTAATCACAATGCACAGGTAAATAATCAGTCTTTAATAAATTTGGCCTAAATCAACCAAAAGTCTGCAAAAGAAAACAAAAGTAGTTGGAATATTGAGTTTGGGGAGAGATTGGGGTTTTCTTTTCCTTGTTTTGCCTTTTAAACACAGCTGTAGCATTTGAAAGCCTTGAAGTCAGGTTTTCTTCATCCCAACTGAGCCCCCATGGTTGGATTTACCTTAGGTCATCTGCCTAAGTTGCTAATTACGCTTCTGTGCATCATTAGGTTGATTTTAAACATTAAATTACAACCTGAAGAGCTTAAGATCAAAGAGAGTTTGACATCCAAGGCCCAGTTTTACAGACCAGTCTGGATTTCAAGTAGCAAAAGCCAGCTCTGCTTCAGGGTAAAGTTGGCAGAGTTCAATGGGATTTGGGGAAGGAGAGGGTGGGGAGGCCCTGGCACAGGGTGCCCAGAGAAGCTGTGGCTGTCCCTGGATCCCTGGCAGTGTCCAAGGCCAGACTGGATGGGGCTTGGGGCAGCCTGGGACAGTGAAAATTGTCCCTGCCCCTGGCAGGGGTGGAATGAGATGGGCTTTTAGTCTCTTCCTCTTCCACCCCAAAGTGTTGTGTGATTCCATGACAGTTAAGTCCCACGAAGCTGGGGTCAGTGCTGTGGTCAGTGCTGTGGTCACTGCTGTGGTCAGTGCCAGTGCTATGGTCAGTGCTGTGGTCACTGCTGTGGTCAGTGCCAGTGCTATGGTCAGTGCTATGGTCAGTGCTGTGGTCAGTGCTGTGGTCAGTGCTGTGGTCAGTGCCAGTGCTGTGGTCAGTGCTATGGTCAGTGCTATGGTCAGTGCTGTGGTCAGTGCTGTGGTCAGTGCTGTGGTCACTGCTGTGGTCAGTGCCAGCGCTGTGGTCGGTGCTGTGGTCAGCGCTGTGGTCAGTGCCAGTGCTGTGGTCAGTGCCAGCGCTGTGGTTGGTGCTGTGGTCAGTGCTGTGGTCAGTGCCAGTGCTGTGGTCGGTGCTGTGGTCAGTGCTGTGGTCAGTGCCAGTGCTGTGGTCAGTGCTGTGGTCAGTGCTGTGGTCGGTGCTGCGGTCAGTGCTGTGGTCAGTGTGATCCCCACAGCTGGGCTCTCCTGTCACCATCGCTCTTTGCAAACCCTATAAAGACCCAAGGAGAATCATGAACTCCACCATAAGCCCCTCGCAGTGCTCCCCACCACCCCACCGTGTCCCCACCTGAGCTGGTTCCCCACCTGCTCGCCCAGCAAGGGCCAGCCAGCACCATCAGCACCTCCAGCACCCTGGGGATCCTCTCCATCCTCGGGGTGTCCCAGCCCGGCCACGGCACCCCCGCAGTGCGCAAAACAGGCCCTCGGGCAAGAGTCAGCACACCCACACTCCTGTCATCCTTCACCAGATCGTTAATTAACGCCGAGATAAGGGCAGGAGACATGGCCTGGGGTGGGAGGAGGCGAACACAGACTGGAGAGAGAGCCTGGAGACCTGGGGAGCAAAGAGGGAGGTGCAGAGGGATGGGGAGAGGGCACAGAGGCAGAGGGGCAGAGGGGGCAGAGAGCAAACATGGGGAGAGAGAGGGCAAAGAGGCACAAAGAGCAAAGAGGCACAAAGAGCAAAGAGACCAAAGGCGGAGAGGCAGAAAGACAGCAGACCCAGCTGAGAGTGAGCACAGAGACAAGAGAGGGATGGCAAAGAAGCACAGAGAGGCACAGAGAGAGCAGAGAGTGAGGACAGAGAGAGCAGAGGCAGCCAGGAGAGGTTCAGCCTGGGAGCAGAGGCACAGACATGAGGGGAATGAGGCAGCAGAGAGGCAGCCACAGGGAGAAGGAAGGGGTGAAGGAGAGAATTCAGAGCTCACACACACACAGAAGGCACGGAGGCACAGAGAGGGAGCTGAGAGGCAGATGACATGTAGAGATTCCACATCCTGCTACCCACCTCTTCTCCTGGGGCAAGGGGAACCAGCTGCCCTCCTGCTGCCCCAGAACCCCAATCTCCTCTGCTCCTTCTGCCCTACATCCCAGCCCATCCCATGGCAAACCTGCCAGCCCCATGCCCCAGCCCCAAGCCGTGCCCTCAGCTCTGGTGTGCCCCTGCCCGGCACCCCACAACTCCCTCCCCACCCCTCCCAGGGACTCTCTGCAGCCTTGGTGTCCTTCCAGCCCCTGCTGCTGCTCCCCATCCTCGCCCCCATCACACAGGACCCGGTGCTTACGAAGGATTACAACACTTTTTATTCCCACGCAGCCGTTTCACTGAGTACAAACACAAGACAAGACACCAACACAGACAGCCCCCCCACACCCACCAGCACCCCAAGGCTGCTCCCGACTCTTCCACCGGGCACCCCAACGCTGCCCTGTGCCCGCAGATCCCAACCCTGCTCTGACCCTCAAGCCTCGAGCACCACGCAAACACGGCAGGGAATTCCATCCCTCCTTCCTCTGACTCTTGTTCCTGCCCACCACAAAGCACCTCTTTCCAAGTATTGGCACCAGCTTGTCACCAGCACAGCACAGTGCCAAGATTTCCAGGTCCCCAGGGATGAGTTTGGCTCATCCTCAGCACCACCTCTGCTCCAGAGAGTCAGAGGGTGACACGGTCCCAAGGTGGCACAATGTTCAGTGATGGCAATGCACTGCTCTGGCCAAGACCTGTGCCCCAACACCTACCTCTGGTTGGGTCTGTGAGCTCATAAGACCCTGGTGGCAGCTCCCAAGGACAGTGGAGACTCACAGCTGCCCATGTGAGGGGACAGCGCGCGCTCCATCCTGTCCCATGCTACCGACAGCGGTGTGGGCCACCTACAGTGCACCCTACAAGGGAAAGCCCAGGAAAAGCTGCAAAACCCCTCCTTGAGTCCACATCAACGATGGAAAGCTGCAAAAAAACCCCAAACCCCAGTCCCACATCGCTGCTGGCAAACATCCAGCTCTGCCTCGCCGTTGCTGGCTGCTGCGCCGGCCGCGTGTCCCCTTCACGTGCGGGTCCGCGTCCCATCGCTCTCCAGGTCACGTCCCTCTGCCTCCTCGCAGCGTGGCCGGGTTGGCAGCAGCGTGGCCACTGCGGGGGGGCTGTCTCCTACCCTACAAAGACTCAGGCTGACGCGAGAAGAGTTTTTGGCTGGGCGGCGGCGCCGCGCCTACGAGGTCAGGTGCCGCGGAGCTGAGCGCAGCCACAGCCACAGCTGGGCCGCCAGCAGCAGGGTCACTCGGGCACGGTGCTCCCCCGAAGAGCTGGAGGCTGCCAACACAACAAGACCCACGTGAGCTGGGGCTCTGGCACACGTGCAGTGGGTGCCTCCCTCCCAGGTGCCCCTCAAATCCTCATGCCAGCCCGGTGCCCACCCAAGTGCCCAGCCTCATTGCTGGGCCCCCAGACTCTGCCCATGGCATTTACTCCACCCCGCCCTGCACCAGGCAGGTACCATCACCTCCCTTGCAGCTGCCTGCCAGCTCTTCAGAACCTGCCAGCAGTGGCCTCACAGCCCTCAGGTGACAGGGACAGCGCACACCTGGCTCCCTGCCCTCTGCACCCCTCTGTCTGCAACACATGACATGTCCCAGCCACCTTCCCCGCCCTGCTCGTCCCACAGCCCCTCGGTTTGGGGGTGGCAGTCCCCTGCTGTGCCCACCCCGACCCCGGTACTTGCCCCTGCAGCTCTTGCCGTCCCCTTGCAGTGTCCCTGTCACACAGCTGCACAAAGGCCCGTCCGCCCGGCTCGTGCAGATCTGCTCACAGCCTCCGTTGTCCTCGCACCAGTCCGATCCTGGGCACAAACAGCAAAAGGGAACACCTGAGCCATGCTCCCAGACCCCAAGCCCCTGATCCTTGGCCGCCTGAGGCTGGGATGGCAGACAAACCCCCCCAGCCTTCCCTGGGGTCCCACACTTACGCTTCCTCCTGATAGGCCCCACTGAGAGGATCTGCTCCTTGGACTCCTCGGCGAAGGCGCTGGCCATCCTCGCGTGCTGAGGGCAGTTCTGTTTGGGGATAAACACCACCTCTGTCACCCTCAACCTCTGCCCAGGCCCTCTCTGTGCCCCTCCAGCTGTCCCAGCTCCCAAAGGGACCCTGCAACCAGGCTCAGAGAGCACAGGTCCTGAGGTGAGCTGCCCGTGACGGAGCATCTCCTCCCCGTGCCTAGAGGGACACACAACCCTCCCATCTCACCCCCAGGGCTACATCTCCGGTCACTTCTCTGATGCCACACCAACAGGGCTCACTGCACTCTGAGAGAGCCTTCAGACTCAAGCATCCCCTCCCTCTGCACTTGCCCCACTCACGATTTTGCAGGAGTATTTCTCGGAGTCGCAGAGGGACACGGCGCAGTGCAGGTGAACCTCGTCGTAGTCCCCGATGAACTTGAAGACGGTGACGTGGAAGCGACACGTCAGTGACACCCCGTTCTCCTCTATGCCAATGGTGTTGTCCTTCATGTTTTGGCACCTGTGCAAAGCACTGATGCTCAGCACCACTCTCCTGTGACTGGGACCCTCCCTCAAGGGGTCTCTGTCCCCATAAGGTCCCTCACCCCAGGCACCACGGTGGGGTGCTGAGATCCCGCCATGGTTTTCTGGACAAGGGTGTCATGCCCTGCCTCTGTCACCTCTCCCTGGCATTCCCAACTTGTACTCCCACTTCCCAAAATGCCTGTGCCATGATCCATATCCCCCTGTCTCCTACAGACAGGTGCTGTCCACAGCATGGCTGACACGAGGAAGGTGCTTCTCTCTGCACCTGGTGCTCTGTCACACACAGGGCTTCTGGCTATGTCTACACCAAGCAAATCAACTCCTGCTCTAACAACACCGCTCCTCACCCTTTCCACATTCTGACCAACCATCTCATTGGCCAAAAGGTCCTTGTCCCAGCTGATGCCACCACCCTTCGAGCACCAACAGACGCCATGAAAACCAGCGGGGCTCGTGGTCGCTCACCCGCCCTCGATGATGAAGTAGCGCAGTTTGTCGTTGCTGTCCCGCGAGGGGGTGGCGTAGCACTTGTTCAGCATCAGGATCAAGTGGTTGGAGTCGGCCCCCACCACAAAGACCCCCACGTAGAGCACGTCCCGGGTGGTGAGCACCACCTCGCCCTGCCGGTACGGGTGCTTGTAGGACGAGTTCTTGTACAGAGCCATCTTGGTGGTGAAGCTCCCTTCCTGCGTCGGCACCGTCAGGTTAATCACGCTAACGATGACCAAAAAATACTGGCTCAGGTGGAGGAAAGGCCACGAACCCCAAAACTGCTGCCTTGCTTCAGAACCAGCACTGCCTCACCCGTCTGTGTAACGAGCCCTGCTCCTACCTGAGCATTGGCCGCACGACTGAATCCAGGGAGATCTTGATGTCCAGCTCATAGGCACAGGAGAACTCCACGTTGATGGTCCTGTCCCGGGTGATGATGTTGCCCGTGTTGTTGGCGCTCTCGATCCACACCGTGTTCTTGTACACTATGTGAGTGCTGTTGGACTGCAGAGGGAACGCAGGGCACTGCTTAATTCCAGCCATCCCCGCTTCCCTGCTCCTGGTGAGCACCTCTAAATGAGCTGGGTGACAAGGGCTCTGCTGCCCCTCCACCTCTGGCCAGAAAGGGCTTGGAATTGCATCCTTACTCTACAAAACCTTCCTCTGTTCTCAACCCCCAGCCCATTAAAGCACCTCCCAAGCATCACTTGCACTGACCTGCCCCAACCCTGGACTGTCCCACACTCCCAGCCCCGTGTGCCCTGTGTCTCAGCTCACCTGCACCAAGTTGCCACAGTTGCCTTTGGTGTTGTTGATCTGGAAGGAGATGAAGTCCTCCCCTTCGATGCCGGGGCAGTGGCGGTCGTTGACCCGCACGCCCTCACGCTCAAAGCCCAGCTGGAACAGTTTGCACTTGGAAATGGACACCTCCATTTGGGCGGCCTTGCAGGTCACCTCCGCATCAATGATGTCGTGGGTGGCTAGAGGAGGAGAAGAGACAACTTCAGATCGCCACAAATATCCCGCTGGCATTTCTCTACGCCACCAGAAATGGGGCTGGGATCTTCTCCTGTGGTGTGCCCTGCCCGTCCTACATCTCTGCTGCTCAAAGTGCTCCCAAGACAGAGTTGCTCATAACGCGCACCCCAGAAAAGCTGTTCCCTGCTCTCTGCTCCCCCCCTGAACTGTGCATGGTCAGGAAAACCCATCTTGGCAGAGGTCGTAGCCCTCGGCACATCCCTTCCCAAAGCCCCAGTGGTACGACGGCCCAACGTGGAGCTCGGCACTGACCCCACAGCCAGGAGCAGGGGACTCTCTGTTCCCATAGGGCCAGGAGCAGAGGACTCACTGTTCCCATAGGGCGGGGGCTCGATGCAGCCGCACAGCTCCCCGCCGTTGTCCAGCTCGCAGGTGCGGTTGGGGCAGTCGGCGCCCACGCAGGGATCTTCCACCACTCCTGCTAAACAGCACAAGACACAGCACAAACACAACCTTTACCCTCAGACCGCAGGGCAGCCACCTCCAGCCCCTCTCCCCAGCGGGACGTGGCTCCCCTCGACCCGGACAGCCCCTGGTTCTCTTACAGCAATTCTCCTTCTCGATCCACTCGGTGCCCAGGATGCCGAAGGTCCGGCAGGCCTCTCCATAGGCAGCCAGCGAGCCGCACAGCTGGACCTTCTTGTGGTTGTAGCAGCCATCCAGAAAGCAGGATTCGTAAAAGGGCAGCGGGTCCAGGAGGCCGTAGCAGGGCTGGAAGAAGCCCTTCATGTCGGTCAGCTTCAGGCAGTAGCTGTCGCTCTGCAGCTGCTGGATCTGGACGTTGTCGCAGGAGGCGGCGTATTGCGAGTACTGCAGCTCGTTGCAGCTGTGGGCACCGGACACGTCGTGGGGGCTCCTTTCATGGCCAGCCCTGCTCCCATTCCCGCTCCCACCTGGGGAGGGGGAAAGGGCTGTCTGTCCACTCACCTCTTCTGCATGCCGTT
Source organism: Mohoua ochrocephala (assembly GCA_013398855.1). NCBI lineage: Eukaryota > Metazoa > Chordata > Aves > Passeriformes > Acanthizidae > Mohoua > Mohoua ochrocephala. The sequence continues at coordinate 8,095 of VZTA01026542.1, forward strand.
GGTTTTCCAGCTCTGCGCCAGCACCACGCTGCTGACGGCCGGCTTGCCCCGCAGCGTGGCGTAGTCGTCGGTGCGGTCGCCGTTGAAGTTGCCACAGAGGCCGCACACCTTGTTCTGCAGCCGCTCGCCGATGGTGATTTTGATGACGTTGAAGCCGTTGTAGCGGATCTGGATGTCGGGGCTGGAGTCGATGACCAAGAAGCCCTCCTGGCTGAAGATCTTGGTGGACAGCCCCGTGACGAAGGGGATGCTCACCTGGCTTCCATTCACCTGGCGCAAGAGAAGGACACGAAGCTGACGTCCCTCCCATATCCTCTGCCTATGGATGTGGGCGCGAACCACTCGTAAATGGTTCCACGGCTGCTTCCCACTATCCCAGCTGTGAAAACATCGACAGTTGTCTGGGGCCCTTATGGAGACCATTGTGCAGCTTGGAGTGCCATCCAGTGTCCCCTCCCCAGTCCCACTCTGAAGGGGCTGGACACCCCGAGGAGACCTCACCTTGACGGTGTTCCTGTCGCTGATGAGGATCTGCTCCTCGTTGATGTAGAAGTACACGGGGGAGATGATGGTGAGGTTGGGCGAGGACCACTTGTCGAAGTTGATGATGAGCTGGAAGGAGAAGTCGGGCAGCTTCTGGCAGATGGTGGAGAGGACAAAGGCGCAGTTGGCGGGGAAGCGGAGGAAGGCGCCGTCGAAGGTGCGGAAGACGCCGCCGCCGGCCGCCAGGCAGAAGGAGCTGCGGGTGCTGAAGCAGCCGCGGACGCCGTTGCGCAGCGCGCACTCTTCGTCCGACTTGCAGTGCCGGGGGTCGCACTGGATCAGGTTGCGCCGGAAGCAGCGGCACCGCCGGGTGCAGTCCCCGTTCCAGAAGAGCTGCTTGGGCTGAAAGAGGGACCCGTCACCGGCCGCCCCGTCATCCTCTGCGGATGTTTGGGACAAGGTTTACGCCCCTCTGTCACACGACAAGCAAGAGCAGGCAACGAGGGCAGAGGAAAATGTGCAAAGAACACGCCGGCAGCTTGCACCTACCTTGAACATCGCTGCTGCCCTCACACACCTTTGTGCTGCCACCACAACCTCCCTCACCTCTTGCGCACACACAAAAACCACAGTGCTAAAAACACCTCCTTGGCCTCTTTCCTACACTCTGCCAGCTACCAACCCATCTGCAAGGAACTCCATTTGACAGCACCCCAGAACTGGCTCCTCACGGAGCAAAGGCACCTTCCACAGAATGGTTTCACTGGTGCAAAATACAACCCACTAAAACACGAGCAACGCTGTAAGCACAGTACTCTGTGCACCAAACTCCTCAGTGACATCCAGCAGCTATGGAAAAGCAAATTTCATGTGAAACAGTAAATCTACCACGTGTGGAACACCTAGAACAATGTGGTCATACAATACCGGAGTTTGGTACTTATCAAAAAGGCTTCCCATTAACCACCCTTTCCTCCATCCTGCCTCCACCAGTGTCCTCCTGTGCTTGACCTGACACCCAGGTCACCTTCACCCAACAACTGCACGATGTTTTTTTTGGATAGAAAGACTCCCTGTGCAGCTCACCGTGGAAGGACATCCCTCTCCTCTCTAGCCCTGCTACCAGCCCAGTCTGACTGTCATCCCCGCTCAAACTCTGCCCACAAATATCATCCAGAGGGAGGGAGCGAGCCCCGAGAGCCACGTACTTCATAGTATTTGCCATCAGAGTAGCAGCCACAGTTGTGGGGCAGGATGCAGCTCTTGCCATTGAGGACATAGCCGGGGTCACACTGGCAGCCCTCCACGCAGTAGTGGCTGCAGTCGCTCTTCAGCCGGATGGCGGCACACCGGGGCTGGCACAGGGACACGCAGCTCTCGTAGTGGCTGTTGGGGGGACAGCTGACAGCTGAGCAGGGGACAAAGCAGACACAGGTTAGCTCCGTGGACGCAACCAACTTGGCTCCCCACCAGGGACTGATTCAGACCTGTCATGCACGGTGCCAGTCCGTGGCCTCACCACCCCGTGAGAGCGGGGCCCCGGAGCCATGAGCTTGCTTGTTAGAAGGGAAAAACGACACAAATTTAATTTTCAGTCTCGTTAGCAAAGACAATTACTTCCCATCTGATTTGCCAGACAGATTGGCTGCCAGGGAGGCATGCAGTCCCCATCCTCAGGAGCCTGATTGAACAGCACATCGTCATCTTATTGACAAGGGGCTGCAGCTTCATTAGAGCAAATACGTGCTGCTGGCTTTGAGGCTGACTAATACAATCCCTGGTTAACAATGAGGGGATTGCTGATGCCTTCTGAGCTTGAGGCTTCCCCTTTTCCATCCCTGCTCCTGCTGTACCACATGCGGTTTGTGACAACTCCAAGAGAATATGGTGTCCCAGGCTTCACCCACCTCACCCAACAACTGTGGGAGGGATTGGCTGCCAGGCCATTGGCCTCCCCTTCCCTGGCACCCCAGGAAAAGAAGGGTGGCACTTACAGCACGAGGTGAAGTTCCTCCAGCCAGTGATGGCAATGCCCTGAGTCTGGCACGTGCTGGCGTAGTTCTGCAGCCAGCTGCAGGCTGTCTGCATGGCCCCCCCATCCACGCAGGTGTCGAAGAGGCAGTTCTTGTAGAAGAAGCCGGGGTTGATCTTGCTGTGGCACTTGGCAAAGACACCACTTTGGCTGGGGATGAGGCTGCAGAGCTGCTGGGGCTTCCAGAAGCCTTCCACCTTGCCGCAGGCCGGGCAGCGGTCGCCGCAACCCACGCGGCAGAACGCGTCCCGCTTGGCCCAGCTCTGCACGAAGTCACTGATGCTGGTGGCCAGCGTCCCCCCTGCAGCCACCAGGTCGTCCTCGGGGTTGCCGTTGTAGCGGCCGCAGAGGCCGTAGGTGAGGTTCTGGAAGCCCCGTGGGATGGTGACTGACAGGAAGGTCTTCCAGTCGTACACCACCTTCAGCCCGAAGTCGGTCTCCACCACGATGTGGAAACCGAAGGCGAAGATGTTCACTTTGCCCTGGCCCAGCTTCAGGGGCAGGTAGAGACGCTCGTCGTTGACCTGCAGGGAGGAAACGAGGCACGCTGTGAGTGGGAGTCACGGTGGGAGCTTCCACAGAAGGACACAAAGGAGGGCAGCTCGGCATTCCCAGAGCGAGGTCCCTGCTGGCCTCGCCTCCACACTCAAAACAAGGCAGCCGAAACAGAAGCCCCCTCCAAAAGCTGTGCCTGGCAACACCCTAGGATGAGCCCAAGCAGAACCTGACCCCCAGAAAACCTTGCAGGCCATGTCTAGGGAATTGCTCTGCAGTTTGGGAGTCACACAAGCAGAAATAACCACAGCCCTCACGGCCCTGCACTCACCAGCACGGTGTATTTGTAGGCACGGTGGATGACGATGTTGTAATTAAAGACCTCCACTTCAACCTGTTTCACCCACAGGGCCAGAGAGGTGTCCCGGTCCTCGTTCTTGGCCGTGACAGTGAACGCCGGGAACGTGTCCGAGCGCTCCACCAGGGGCCGGGAGATGGTGGTGCACAGCACCAGCTCACAGCTGCTCTGGAAGTCGAAGGAGTAGCCGTCAAAAGTCAGGTAGTGCCCGTAGCCCGAGATGATGCAGGAGGCATCGGTGCGGACGTGGCAGTAGTAGAGGCCGTTCTCCTCCAGGCAATACTCGTCGTCCTTGCAGGACATGTTCTCGCAGTACACGCTGTTGTCCGAGCCGTTGCAGTAGCACAGGAAGTGGCAGGAGATGTCCATCCAGAAGGTCTGGTTGGTGGCCAGCTGCCGGCCCTCGAAGTTGCAGCCGCACTCGCGGCGGGGGATGCAGCGGGTGCCGCGCAGGGCGAAGCCCTCGTCGCACTGGCAGCCCTCCGAGCAGGTGTCCCTGCACACGGGGCCCGAGGCCAGGCTCTCGCAGGTCTCCACGCAGCTCATGCACTCCTCGAAGTGGCTGTTCTCCGGGCAGGAGAGAGCTGCAGGGCCGGCAAACACAGAGCCTGAGCCCCCAGCTCTGACAGCACGGGGTGAGGAACAGGCAAAAAGCGGGTGGTGACCGATTCGGGGGGAAAAGGGGAAACAGTACCAGCATCTTGTGGCCACTGGCTCATCCCATTCCCTTTGAGACCCCTTCTCCCCTCAGCCACCACCCCCCTCACATCTCAGCCCTGTGCTGCCATGTGCCAAATGATGCCTCCTCCTGTTATTTCCCAAACAAACACCTCCCTGAAACCTCTGAGGCAGAGACAGGTACAGCCTTCCCACCGTCTACTTCCACACTCGGGATTTCTCACATTTGCTTCTGAATTATGAATGTTCTCCCATCCACGGCAAGTTTACAGCGGCAGCTAAAACCCAGTGTTATTCAAATTATCCTCTGGTGGTGGCGTACAGCACCGCCAGACACCATCTGCGGCTCCGGAATGCTCCTACAGCGCACCATAAAACTTCTGCTGCCTCCTGAAATGCCACCCTGAAACCACTTCCCTGGGAAATCTGTCTCTGCTGGCATCAGAGACTACTGCCTGTGATTCCAGCATCCCGTACGAAAAGCTGCTCCGCCTCTGCACGCCCACAAATCCCCAACAAAAAGACTCTGCTTGGATCTGGTGGGTTCCAAATCCCCTTCTCCCCACCCCGGGTGATGAGAAGCTTTGGTGGACTCACGGCAGAAGCTGTAGCTCCTCCACTGGCCGATGTCCACGTCGGCGTTCTTGCAGGCGCTGGCGTAGCGTGCCACCGAGTCACACAGCTCCGACACGTTGCCCCCGCTCTGGCACAGGCGGAAGAGGCACGTCCTGTAGTAGGCCGAGACGTTGACCACGCTGTGACACTCCAGGAAGGAGCTGTTGGTGGGGTCGTTGATGATGCCGCAGCTGGAGCGGCTCCTGTAGGACTTGAGCAGCTCCGAGTCGTTGTTGCAAGCCATGAGCAGGTCCCCGCATTCCCCGTTGCAGATCTCGTCGAAGGTGGTCCAGCTCTCCAGGAAGAGCTCCAGGTTGTCCGTGAACTTGCCCTTGGGCAGGCTGAACTCGTCACTGGAGTTGTCGTTGAAGAGGCCGCAGAGGCCGCCGGTGCAGTTGAAGTAGGAGGTGGAGAGGCGGATCTCCAGGAGGCCGGAGTCATAGTAGCTGATGGCCAGCAGCCCCTCAGACTCCATCACGGTGCTGTTGTCAGTCCGGTAGATTTCCAGGCGGCCAGAGGGGTGGAAATAGGGCAGCCCCACGTCATAACCGTTCACCTACAAGGAACAAGGTCAAGATGCTTCAGGGAGGGTGATGTGGCTTTGCCCAACCACACCAAGCACATTAAACACTTCCTGACCCATACCCACCCTCCAAGGCCCGGAGCCTCCTCTGAGTGAGGGCATACAGCTGTATCTCTGATTTTTGCCCCACAGAAAGCAGTTTTTCTTCCAGGGAAAAAACAAGTCGCAGGAGAAGGAGGAGGCAGGAAAGCCTCCTCAGCAAACAGGAGGAGCAGTGCTGTGGCAAGAACTTCACAGGCACCTAAAGGGCCTCCATGTGATGGTGCAAGTGTCCCTGTGGTGTCCATAGCCACAGAGCCATGAGCCGTTCTCCACTGGATCACAGCACAAGCCACCACCTCCCAGCCTGGCCCTGGGCAGCACCTTTACCTTAATGTCTGACAGCCTGGTGCCTGCAATCTTCACCTCTTGGCCGGCCGCCTGGGCCCGCACGACGCGCGGCCCGTTGGGAGCGGAGCCGGCCTTCTTCTGGCTGATGTCCACCTCGATGAAGTCTGGCCTCTCTGGGCAGGTCTTGAGCAGCGTGTAGGACTGTTCCAGCGGGTAGGGGAAGGTGATGCCATCAAAGGTCTGCAGCACCTGGTCCTGCCCCACCAAACACACGGTCTCCCGCTTTGGGTAGCACCCTCGGTAGCCGTTCTCGATGGTGCAGATCTCTCCCTCGGGGCAGGTGGTGTTGAAGCACCTGGCCTCCCCGCCGGCCTCGCAGTGGCACTGCACGGTGCAGTCTGGTGACACCCAGAAGGACTCCCCGACGGCGTAGTAGCGGCCGTTCACGTCGCAGCCGCAGCCCTGGACGGGGACACAGCGGTCGGCGCTGAGGACGTGGCCCTCGGGGCACTCGCAGCCCTCGGTGCAGGGAGAGGTGCAGGCCAGCGGGGCCGTGAGGTCCGAGCAGGTGGCAGGGCAGCTGCTGGCACACACTGAGTACTGGCTGAGCTCCGGGCACTGCACGGCCGCCGCTGTGGGCGCAGAGGGGTGACAAACAGAAGGACTGCATTATGGCACAATTCGGGGTCAGCTGCCACCTTCTCACTGACCACAGCAGAGACAACACAGAGTGACCCGTGAGCCCCTCAGTGGTAGGATTGGCCCCTCCATTTCCCTCCCTGGGCCTCTCTGGGCTTCTCCAAGGTAGCCCCAGAGCCACTAAGCTGCCTACAGCTGTTTAAGGCCATTAGGAGCGTGGGCTGAGAACAGCGTCACAGGCCAGTCCCCATTCCAGTCCAGCCTCCATCTCTCCTCATGGCAGCTGATGATCTCCAGAGCAACGTGGAGCTTCCACCTCGTGCCTGGCTTGTGCCACACTTTTGCCGGAGCAAGGGTGTGATGCCGTGGAGAGGACAGACCGATCGGTTCTCTCCCGACTCCCTCCACTTCAGGCAATTCCCTCCCTTGGATTTCCTCCCCCTCCTGTCACGCACTCCTGGGCACACAGGCAAACCCCCGGCACTGCTCCCCTCCTCCCAAACACTCACCGCATCCCGTCTGGCTCCGCCACTCTCCCACCGAGATGCCCAGGGCCTGGCACACAGCGGCGTACGCCTGGATGGCCTGGCACAGCCCGGTGCCATTGTCCTTGGCGCTGCAGAGGTCGTAGACGCAGCTGTGGACGAAGGCTGTGGGGTCCACGACGGAGCCGCACTCCCAGAGGGGCCCCCCGCTCTTGTTGATGAAGCCGCAGTACTCGGGGGTGAAATACAGAGCCTCGGTGGCGGGGTCGCAGAGGCTGCAGTTCTCCAGGCAGCCCGTGGAGCACCTGCGCTCGGGATGTGGCACCTGCCAGCTCTCGCCCAGCTCCGGCACGGACGTGGCCGCTCTCCCGTCCGAGCGCAGGATGTCGTCCTCGGGGTCTTTGTTGTAATTGCCGCACAGCCCGCACGTGGCGTTGATGTAGGAGCCCGGCACGGACACGGAGGCGTAGTGCTGTCCGTCGTAGGTCACCAGCAGGCCAAAGTCAGTCTCCAGGGCGGTGGACAGGCCGCTTTGGTAGACCTTGATTGCGCCCAGTTCCAGGGAGATGGGCAGGGACACCACCAGGTCGTCCACCTGCGGGGACAACACCCGGCGGCTGAGCCAGCGCGTGGAACAGCAGAGCCCTCGTGCTGGGACACAGACAGGACAGTCCCGTTGTGGGGTCTTGGGGAAGGGACATGCACAGAGGGACAGCCATTGGCAAGCCACAGGCATTTCCTGTCACCCGTGCCCATCCCCAGGACACACGAGGCCCAGAAATGCCACCCCACGCTCTCCAGGCTGCCGGCGCGGTCCTGCTGCCGCCTCAGAGGAGCCGACCTGGCAAGTCCCCCCCTTCCAGCAGAGCTCTTACCTTTGCCTTCCCAAAGCCGCCCTTGGGGAGAACAATCTTGTGCGAGTAGACCTCCACAAAAATATCCCTCAGCCAGGAGACGGAGGAGCCGCCTCGGTTCTCATTCTTGGCCTCCACGTTGAAGTAGGGCAGCTGGGAGCCTGGCCAGCACTGCCTGGCGAGGAGGTAGGAGCAGGAACCCTGGAAGTGAAAGAGGAAGCCGTCGAAGGTGTGGTAATGTGGATCTCCGAACACCACGCAGGTGCTGCTCTCCACCGGCACGCACTGGAAGAATTTGGTCTTGGTCTCACACGCCTCGAAGGGGCCACAAGCCACGTCCTGGCAGAGGATCTCATTGTTGAAGTCCAGGCAGCGGCACTTGGTGGTGCAGTTGGCGTTGTCCCAAAAGATCTCCCCTTGACGGAGAAACTGTCCTAGAAAGACAGAAAGGGAAAAACCCACGCTACATCACTTCTTGAAACAGAAACACGCTCTGAGTGCACCCTCGGGGGGGTCTGCTGCTCCTGTGATGGAGACCACCACCACCACCATGTTCTGCTGCTGGGCTTCTCAGCTGCTTTGTTTGTGCAAACTCCCAGCAAAAGCCGCTCAGCAAATCCCAAGCTTCATTCCCAATGTGTGGTGCATCCTCTTCGAGTCCTACCAGCGCCACGACTCCCTGGAACGCTGCGAGTGCTGTCACAAATCCGGGGTCAGTGCTGCAACACGAAGGCTGGAAAACTCGAAGGCAGTTCCACACATTTTGGACACCCAGCACTCTGGTTCTTCTTCACTACTGCAGGGCACAAGAGGTATTTGTGCTGTTTTCCCAAAGGAAAAGCCCCATTTGGAGGCACTTTCCAGCACTTTTTCTGCACTTGCACCGTCCTCCAGCTTTGCTGCCATTTCCATGATTCCCCTGCTCATGTAACTGTGCTGGCCAGAAAGTCACTCTGTCATCAGCAGCCCCAGGAGCGATTTACTCCCATTCAGGAAGAGCTCGTAGTAGTTACGACACCAAAGAGCTGTTGACAAGCAACTTCCACCCCACACAAGAGCCCCAGCGGGAGCGCTGAGTGATCGCACAGCCCCAGACGGAGCAGACGTGTTACACCACCAGAGAGGAGCGGGTTTGGCTGGTGAGAGACAGGGGAGGCAGGGAGAAGGCTGGAGAACAAGGGTGGCAAGTCCCCGTGAGAGTTTCTCTCCCCTCCATCTGGCCATCTTTCACACTCCTCCGGCGCGTGGCTTCTGCCGTGCGCTGCCTGAGTTTACCTCTCCTAAACTTTTTGTTCTCTTCCCTGCCTCCTACAAAAAAAAAAAAAAAA
>VZTA01026542.1:17039-48681 GCA_013398855.1 Mohoua ochrocephala
AAAAAAAAAGCTATTTTCTGCTTCCCCGCAACAAATGTCTCCTCTTGGCAAGGCCCACGCTCCAACCATCCTGGTGTGGGGAGTTTGGGAAAGGGGTGCCATTCGGATCCGATGCCTCGTGCTGCATCTCCTCTCGTGGAGGGCAGTCAGCCATTCACCGTGAAATTTAAATCCAGTGGCGGGATCTACTCGCACTCCTCCTGTCACCTGCAAAGCTGAGGCTGGTTTCCAGCCTCTCCGCAAAGTCCAGCCTTTCTTCCTGGGGTCAGCAGCTGGAGCAGCTGGACCCAAAACTCTGCTGGAGCTGCAAGAGCCTTAGAGTCTCGTGGACCTTCAGTCCAGTCCTAAACTAGGACATAAAGAAGCCACACGTCTCCAGTGTCCGTCAGCAAATGACAATCCTCTCTTGCTGGAAAGACTCCTGGAGCACAGTGGATGCTCCTGACAGTTTTATTCGTCAAATGGAAATGCAATAATCTTTCAGCAGCAGAGTCCCTGAGCAGCCACTGTGTGCATCGATTAATCCCTTTATGGCCCCGCGCTGTCAGGGACACAGGCACAGACTCGGTAACTGCTGCAGACACATGGCATTTGTCCTGCCTGGAAAACCTGCTGTTCCTCCTGCAGAAACGAGGGAAATGGCACCACAAGATCAGCTTCCCTAATTTATGGGCAGCAGGAAATCGCTGTCCCCGGGTCTTTCCTGCTGCCACCAATTATCGCAGGAACTCGGAGATGTGCACGGACCGAACCCTCTCTTGTGTTTCTGTCCCTGCGGCTGCAGAGATGGCTGCGTGTGGGGATGGCTTGGCAAAAGCACAGATCATGCAGCACCCCAACAGCATCACCTTTTGCTGCACTGCACCCCAAAATTCGGGAACAAGCAATGCCATTTCTCCCTTACCTCTCAGGCTGCAGCCGTTGGCTGGGTCTATTTCTCTGCCATCTATTTTGAAAGCCCAGCGCCCAGGGACGTTGACGTTGGTTGTTTCCTCAATATTGACAATGTCGGGGGTTCTGGAGCCTGGGATGCTGAAATAGTTGGTGAGATTTCCACCATTGAAGCCAGCCTAAACCAGAGAGAGAGAGCAAATTCCATCACCCATCTCGGCAACGGGAAAGCGATGCTGCATTTCCTCACTTCTCTGTTCCCCCCTGAGTGCATCTTCTTCAGTTTTAACAGCTCTTTCTGGAGATTTCTGTTTTCAGGTAGTCTAAATTTCCTTTTTTTCAGGTAGTTTGGATGTGAGTGAAAAGCTAAACAGGCACTACAAGCAGAATGGGTGTGTATTTACAGATGTATGTTCATACAGATACATGTCTGTATAAACATATAGATCTGAGGGTGTGTGAATTGAGTGGCCAAAATAAAGTCCGGGAGCAGTGTGGGATGCAGGATTCCTGCATTCCTTATGCAGAAATGTCCCCCTCCTCACCAGAGGGACTGGCTGTGGCACTGCTGCCACCACCAAATTTCAGAGTGCTCATCCCACCGTGCCCAGCAGTTCAGTGCAAGGCCAGCCCTAGGGACTCTGAGGGACTCAGTGGCCTGAGCAAGCACGGACACCTTGGGAAAAGCCACAGGCAGTCATCCAGGAGCTCAGCAGAGATGGGGATATGGGAGCAAGAGCCTCACCTGTGCCATCACCCCGCCGAGACCAGTGAGGGGGTCCCCTCCGCTGGCTGTGCCCGTGGTCCAGCTGATTTCGTGGTAGTTAAATAAGGCAAAGGATGACACCCCGTCTGTGATCAGGACAGCCTGGAACGTGTTCACCTGTGCAAAACCAGGGGCACATTCACAAGGTGATACTGCTTTTCTCCTGCCCTTCTGCCACATTGATGTCCGGCCCGGGTGAGCCTCACGATGCAGAGCAGAAGTGGAATGAGACCCAAAACCCGCTTGTTCTTGCTGCCACAGCTGCAGCAGCTCCCATTCCTGCTCCTTCCTCCACCTGGGAGCACGACAGGACCATCTCTGATCCAAGGGAACACCAATAGATGGCAGCATGAGAATGAGCTCACGGGGAAGGAGCAGCGGGCAGGATTTGGCTGGTTGCGATCTGTTATCTCCCATTACCCTATCTCAGCTTTATTCCTGCGTTATCGTTCCCGGTTCCCTTCCACATTCATATCCTACAACGCTGCTGAGGGTGGATTCCATCCAAGGCAGCCGTGTATACCCTGCACTTTGCTGGCTGCCAAATCCCCTCCCTACCTGCTAAACCCGCTGCTCGTGCTCTTCCTTTCACTTGAAACGACTGCATTTCCAGCCCCACAAACTCCAGGCGCATTCCAGCCGGGGTCCAGCTGGGAAGAGCCTATCTTCCCTTTTAGGGCTGTGCAGAAAGACAGAAGCAGCTCCTTCCCTTGAGGTATCCCCTCTGTCCCTGCAGATGCAGCAGCAGAGCTCATCAGTGGGAACTCAGTCAGTCACTTCTCTCAGCTCCCTGCATTTTCCTGTCCTTCCCATCCCTGCCCTGGGACTACGCCATGAGAGCAGCTCCTCCTGCCTCTGAGCAAGCAGGATTTTAGCAGGGCACAAAGTGGGGGCTGCCTCTCTCTTAATCAATCTAGAGCAACACTTGGAGCCTGGCTACCTGGGCACTGCATGCTGGGGAGGAAACCACAGCCAGAGACAATTCCCGGGTGATTGGGAAAGCCCATGGATCAAACCATCTCCCACTGGGAAGCACCAAGGCTTGTCCTGCCAGGAGCCCTGAGCACTGCAAGCAGTTGGTGGCTGCTGGAGGGAGGGGAGGGCTGGGGGCCACTTTGCACCACGTTCCATCCCCTCAGAGCAAACCCACTGGCCCTGAGGATGCCTCAGAGGGGAGCCCAGGGCTGCTCTCGCTGCCTGCACGCCACAGGGGATGTCACTTCCAAGGCACGTGAGGCTCCTGCCAGGAGAAATCTCGAACACGGAGGCGAAGCAGCTCTGGGAGCTGTCAGGAGAGAGAGAGAGGTGTGGGCAGAGCTGCCTCTCAGCAGCTGCAAATGGCACAGTTCACACCAGGGCAGGCAGGGCAGGGAGCTACAGCAGAACCACTTCCACTCCTCGTCCTTTCCCTGGGATTCCTTCTCCCACTCCTGGATTCCTCCTGCTCACCTTTGCCAAGCCTTTGGCAGTGCTGGGAGATCACAAACACGTCACACACAAAGGCAGCGGCACTTGGAGAGGGCCACAGCAGCTTTTCCATGCAGCAGCAAACCCTGCTCTGCTCAGGAGCCTCTGGGAGGGTGGCAGGAGGTGAATCTTACACCTGGCTCTCTTCGTGAGGAACTCTTCCATCAACCCCCAAAATTCCCCTCTTTGGAGCTCCTGGCCATGGAGCACCCTCTCTGTCCAAGCAGGCCCTCAAAAAATGAACCCATTTGCTCAGGTGACATCTCCAGGCAGCAACTGCAGCCTCCCCGAGGCCCCATTCCCAAAGTTGTTTTCTGCAGCTTTTCTGCATTGCGATGAAATTCCTGCTTAAGTTGCATGGTGCTATTCCTTGTGCCAACCCCGAGCCCTGGCTGCTGCTGAGCAGGAAGGCTGCTCTGTAGCAAAATAAATTGCATTGTGTTGCAAATGTAATTCTTCAGGCAATACACGGATCTCTATATTGCTTGCTGTCTGCAAATATATATATATATAAAAATATATATATGTGGGGTTTTTCTGCAAGTGCTGCCAGGACTGGCAAAAATTATGCATCAGATCTCAAGCTTCTGTAACAAATGGAAAAGAGCTGAACTGTTCATCAGAGCCAACTCCTCGAGACAGGAGAAGCTGGGTTTTGGCACTCACAGCACACAGGCTAATCCTGAGCAATCCAGACAATGGCTGGGATCCCTCACTTGCTGTTCAAGAATGGGTTGGATCAGGCTTGGGGCAGCCTGGTCTAGCAGAAGGTGTCCCTGAGGTGATCTTTTCCAACCCAAACCACTCTGATTCTACCTGCACCCCAAGCTCCAGCACAGGCCCTACCAGCAGTCCAGCACGGACCTCCCGACATCAGCTGTAGTCACAGCTCACAGATTCCCCAGATATTTCAAAGCTGTCCATGCCCTGACAAACATCCCACTGCCATCCCCCTCCTGTGAGATCCAGCTCACACATTTGTGGCCATGTGACAGGGCCACGTCGTTAGTGTGACTCTGATCAGCGTGATCAGTCTCCCGTGCGGGCAGGGAGCTGCCATCAGAAATGTCTGCATTTGTATGCAAGAAAAGCAGTACGATCAAGCCAAAAAGTCCTAATTGGTGTCAGAGCCTTGCTTAGATCCACTGCCTACAAACACCGAGGAGGAGATGCTTTCCCTGGAGATCCAAAGCAGGGAGCCAGGCTCGTACAGGCTCCCAGGGGAAACAATGAAAGGGCCGTGGTGCTCCTCTGCCCAGAAGGGAAGTGAGGAGCAGGAGCACAGTGTCTCACTCAATTTCACCCACAAACGACGGGACAAGACACGAAATACACCCGTGAGGAGCGCGGCTCTTACCGGCGTCGTGCTGCTGCCCCCGTAGAACGTCACCTCCTCCCAGGTGACGATGAAGACCCAGAGGGCGGAGAAGGAGGCCATGTCCCTGAAGTGCCTGCGGATGTCCCTGGAGGCTCTGCGGAGCAGCTCTGGCTCCGTGCTCTCCCTGTAGTAGATCTCCCCGCGGATGCCGTTGTGCACGTCCGCCCAGAAGGGCGCCACGAAGGCGCGGCCGTCGGTCAGCGGGAAGGCCTCCGGCGTGAACTGGCTGACCAGGGCGTTGAAGGAGATCACGCCGTTGTTGTTGACCTGCGTGGAGACCCCCGCTTTGTCTGAGCAAAGGTGGCTCGGCAGAATAAATCAGCACAGAGCTGCTGGTTTGTCGGGAAACGTGGGGTGAGAGGATTTGGGTTTATACACAGACAGAGGGGGAGGCAGCCCGACCTTCTGGGCACAGATTCAGCTTCTTTCCACCCACGGTGGCCAAGGGTTGGTGCAGGAAGCCCCAAAAGCAGGACAAAACCCTGAAAAGTCTTCAAAATAGGGTTCTAGAGGAGAACACGGGTGAGGTACCCATCAGAGCAGGATGGCACCCAAATCTACTGCGACACTGCTGGGGGCTCCTGGGGTTACCCAGCCTCTGGAGAGCAGCTCTGCAGCACTGAGGGATGTGGGTGATGGTGGCACAGGTGGCTGCATGGAACAAAACTGCCTTTGGCCTTGTCATCTGTGGCAGATCCCAGGGCTCCCCAAGAGCAGGGAGGTGCTACCTCAGCCTCACCAGAGTCTGCTGAAGATGCTCCCCAAAGCAACACTTTCAGAAAGCGTGGACAGCAAATGGCACTGCTGCCCTGGATGCTGGAATCCCCCACCACACGAGGGTCTGAAATGGGATTCCCGCTCTCCCAGTGCTGCTGTGCACAAATACAAACAGGGGAATGGAGGAGTCTTTGCCTCTCTTCTGATCCCACAGTGACCACAAAACCTGGGATGCGACACAGTCACGCTGACTTAGGCCCTGTCTAAGGTTTAGGTGAGCTCAGCGGACCCCTCTCAGCCCAGCCCTGGTGCCCCCTTAGCCAGGCTTTTGCTTTGCCATCACCTGGGAACAGCAGCAGCCTGTCCTTGTCTGGGGCCCCCACAAAACCGTTGCCCCTTTCCCCCCCTGCAGGTCCTGCGTGTTCTTGTTTCTTGTCATGGAGCAGGAATAATGTCCCTTGTGTCAAGCCCTTCGCTTTGCTGTGCCATTTAATCACCCACAAAGAAAATTTATTGCCTTTTAGATTCCTTTCCCATGAACATTATCCCATTAAATATACCTTTGACTTTCTTAATCATAAAACCTATCAGTTCATGAAATCTAAGAACTTGTCAGGTAGCTGCTAATAAATCTTCCAATTCCTGATGACAGGCAGAGTGTGTTTAAAATGCAGCCAATAATGGCAAGGAAAAGGATGAAGGGAAGATCTGCTTTCTCCACTTACATAAATGCTTCTGTACGGGGCTCCAAAAAAGATGAATGGCACAGAGATCTTGATTTCAGGTGAGCTCCCATCATCGACTTTGGGGGTTTTGGTGTCATTCTGCCAGAACGGATACAGGCTCGCCATGCTGTGAGCTGGAAGGAGAGGGAGAAGAGTCCTCAGGGCAGTGTCAGGACAGCCCTGACTTCAGAGAGGCCTCAGGAAAACCAAACCAAACATCAGCAGCCAAAGGGTGTTTGAAGCCAGGGCAGAGCTGCTGGCTGTGGGACTGGCTTTAGGACAGGCTCAGGAGAAAAAGCATCATCCAGGTGAGTCAGAGCACAGCAAAGCGACCACGAGCTGCACCACAGCTGCACTTCTGCCTCCCTTGGGACTGTGACCAAGTCGTACCCCCTAAGTCTTGTCCTCACAGGAGAACCACAGGTCCGTGCCCTGCTGCAGGATGGGCAGCACTGGCTGTTCCACGTGCTGAGGTGCTCGGGGGAGCGAGCAGCACCAACTCCAGCCCCAGAGCCATGTTCCTGGCAGTGCCCACCTTCCTCCTGCCTGTTCCTGCCCTGCCAGGGCTCCTGGCCCCGGGGACAGCCTGAGGGGTCACGACTGCTCCAACATTCCCCGGCAAAATTCAGTTTCCCGCTAAAAGGCGCTGCCAGTAACAGAATTGTCTCTCCCAAAAGTACTTCAGAAGATGGTTTTGACACATTTCAGCCGCTGCTTTTCTTCCAGCCTAAAATTCATCAGCCTGAGGCACAAGCAGCCACTTCAGGCCCCAGGGCACACGTCCCTTCCTGTCCCAGCCACTGCCAGACCTCTGCTGTCGTTTCATGCCCTGTTCCTCCAGTCAGCTCCTCACAGAGCAAAAGGGGATTTTTCCTGGGTTTGCCACCCCCTTCTCCCCTCTTTGATGTGGGAAAGCCTCCCGACATTCAATCTGGGCTGACAGAGCCCCCAGGCTCAGAACAATCCCAGCTCTGTTCACCTGGATTCAAGACAAACTTTCATTTCCCAGGCCCTACCCTGAGCTCTTGAGGGGCCTCCAGCCGAGGCCAGCCTGCTCTGTGTTCCCATGGACGGGGAAGGGGCTCTCCTGGATGCCCATCCCTGAGGATGCTCCATGCTGGGAGGAAGGAGAGTCACTGACTGACCCTTCACAGGCTCCAAATTCTTCTGGGAAAAGGGAGATGAGGGGAAGTCTGGCCTAACCCACCGGCATCCCGATTTCCTAGGACACTTGTGTGATCTGAGTGCCCTGCTGGACATAAAGAGAGGTGGCACTGACAGTGCCCAAGCCACAGCCCTGTTTCCACAGGCATATCCAAAGGGCCACAGCAAAATTCCTCCTGCCAGGCAGTAAAATAAATCATTTCACAGCTGTTACACACCTGATGAGTTATCACAGCCAAGGCACAGCTACAAGACATGGATTTTATTTCTTTTTTAAACGGGAAGCTCAGCAGACACTCCTCAATTCTTCTTTAGCTCTGCTGGTGCCACACGACCATACCTGCTCAGCAGCCCTAACACAGCCATTTTCCAAACTCCTGTTTCCTCTGGAATGCTCCAGGTGCACTCACAGCCATATAAATTATAAACACAAGCTTCCCTTAGGATTCTCAGTCCCTCCCTCCCCATAGGAAACACTCAGTTCACCCTGGTTGTTGTTCTTGCTCCAGCCAAGGAGTTGGGATCATTTCCCAAGCCCTCTCGGGTGGTTTTCCCAGCCCTTTGGAGTGGTTTTCCAAGCCCTCTGGGGTGGTTTTCCCAGCCCTCTGGGGTCTCTGGGCACAGCCCAGCTGGGGAATGTTTTCCTGATGAGAGATACTCACCTCGCTGCCGTGCTGTGATCACCAAAAGGGCCACCCAGGCTCCCAGAAATGATCTCTTGTTCATCCTACAGGAAGGAGACAAACCCAGCCATGCATCACATTGGTAGGAAAACACATCCTCGAGGCGATTCCCAGCTACTGCCAACGCGGGGACGGTTCAGAGCTGGAGGTCCCTCACCTGCCAGGCAGCCCTGAAATGCTGTCCCATGGACTGGTGTGAGGAGAATTCCCTGGTGACAACAGCAAATCACCTGCAGTGCCAGAGGGAGCCCAGAACCACCTAGAAGAGCTCATTTCATGTTTGGAAGCTGTAAAAAGCCACGGCTCTCCACGGGCTCTTTATTCTCCTGAGGGCTCAGGAGCCATTCCTGATCCCTGAGTGCAGGGATGGCCGCTCCTGGCTGATCCCAGGGGGAGCGCCTCTGCTCCAGACAGGAGAGCTGCCATGTGCTCTCATGGTCCAGGGGCTTCAGCCTCAGCTAATGCTCTGCCCTGGCTGCCACCACAACCATCACTCAGGGGGGTGGATGAGCGTGGAAGGAGCACAAACATGTGCACAGCTGGGCAGCTCCTTGTACAGGAATCAATGAGAGAGAGAGAGAGCAGATACAAAATGAAAGCGAAATCCTGTGCCAGCTCTAATTCCTTCTGTGCCTAATGCAATTTGTTACTCGTTATTAATCCAATAGAAAATATTGCTCAAACACCTGCTTTGATTTCTTCGCCCGTCGATTCCGCTCGTGCCGCACGGGCACGGCTCAGGGAGAGCTCCCAGGAAGGTCTGGGGTGCTGGGAAAGGACGTGGCCAGCTTCCCACACCGACTGTGTGCGTTATGTACAGCCTGGGAGTCAACAGCAGCCTCCCCACCTTCCCAGCCTTAAAAATCTCCCTACGAAACCCAGCGTCCCTGCGTGTTCTCCCCACGGATCTGGTTCTATGGGATATGTGGATCAACAGATCCAGCTCCTTCTAAGGACACTCACAGGGCACAGGGTTACATCCCATCCTCTATCCCACATCACTCCCGCTTGAGTCCCATTACTTGGGAAGTCTGGAACGCAGCGGAAGGAAAGTTCTTCGCTCACATCAACGTGACCGCCTTCTCCATGGGGAAAAGTTCATTCCACCAAGGAAAAGTTTTAGCACATTGCCTGTCTTGGAAAGGTGAAAGGAGAGCGACAGAATTTTGTAGAGATTGCAAATCTGAGTCGCTGCAAGGAGAGACCAGGCAGAGAGTGGCCAGTGGGGACGGTGGCAGCGCGAGGACGAGAGCGGAACAGGACAGACAGCAAAGAGTTCCTTATTGAACACACCCCATCCAAAACTACAATTTTTTAGGTATGGATAAAAAGAATTACCAACCTGTTTCGTAGGCTAGAGGAGCGATCAGGTCTGAAATTTTAGACCAATCTTGGTAGAGCAGGACGAAATCCTATGTCAATGGAGAATGCATGCCCGTCCTCCCGTGCCAATTATCGCCGATGACTGAAACGATGCCTCAGTCCTTTGCTCTCCCAATTGAAAACTCCGTTTTCCTCAAGGCTCTTCCAGGGCTGGAGCAGTGTTGAGTTGCAATCACGACTGTTGTTCCTCTATTGATAACCAGCAGTGTAATCTGGAGATCAGATTCTGGCCTGGAGAGGGAGAGAAGCCTCTTTCTTCCCCAAAAGCTCACCCCCTTCAGGTGGATTCAGATGGAAATGCCAGCGAGACAGAGCTGGGCTCGCAGCTCTGCTGCTCAGGGAACAGAAAACCCAACCCTCGGAAGAACTGAGCCCCTTCCTCCTTTGTGTAAAGGGGGAAGGAAAAAAAAAGCCCATCTATATAAAGTTACAGGATTAGCATTAAACAGTGCTAGGCTTAAAGCGCCGTTCAAAGGCACTGCCCTGAACTTTCAATGGAGTCGCTTTCACATCCAAGTCTTGCTTTTACAGGTGGAAAAGGAAAAACTCACCCAGCCCAGCCCAGAGAGGGTTTCCTTGCTGTTCCCATTCCCACCCTCTCTGGAAGGACTGGTGGTGGTGGGGAGTTGCACTGGGGGACTGCTGTGAGCGTTACCACCATTTTCACTCGTACAATTGCAGTTTCCACGGGGATTTTCCCTGCCTCTGGCATCTGGGCTGACCACAGCTCTTCATTTGAGCCCAATCTGTACCCCAAAAATGATGTCAACTGCTTTGAGTTGGTTCATATCCGTGTTGGGTGAGAGGCAGAGCTGGAACAGCAGCTGAGGGGTGAAGGATCCCCCAGCAGAGCCACGTTAGAGCTGATTTTTCAGCCTGCAGCAAGGCTCAGGTCAGACAGGCACTGCTCCCACCCCAGCAGTGGGAAAACAGCCTGACCTTGGCTGATTTTCTCTTCTGGCATTTTGGGTGGGGGCCTTTTACTCCCTATTTTCCCTGCTAGGAGGTCTTTATTCCTCCTGTGCTCCCCACCCTGTGTCAGGAACAGAGAGGAGACGGGAATGCCAGCAGCCCAACAAGACACCCAGACTTTTTCCCCTGGGTGCTCCTGGCAGTGTGTTCAGCAAGTTTCCCCCAAAAAGCTGTCTCTTACCTCAGCAGTCTCTTTTAGCACATCAGGGCACCAGGCAGCTCGCTGCCTCCACAGCAAATCTCAGAATTTGCTTTCCCTCCATCCTCCGAGCAAGGCCTTGCTAGCAGGAATCTTTCATTTTTTAAATTTATTTTTACCCTTTTCTAAGCCAGCAGCTATTTTAGGAGGGCAGGGGAATATCAGCACTGACTGATATTCCAGGGGCAGATTACTTCCAGCCTGCACCCTGGCTCTTCCCTTCCCTCCCATACATTTTAAACACAACCAGCTCCAGGAAAATCAATTGACTCTCCTCATTCTGTTTTGTAACCCAGAGAAAACTGGTGAAAATAGGTTTCCCTCTGCTCCTCTGTCAGTTTAATATTCTGGTCCTGTTTGTCCTGGGCGAGTGTACACTGATGAAGTTTGATTAGGTTTCACTGTCTCTTTGGGGAAGACTTTGTCTTCCAGCCTATCTTCTCTTGGCAGGGGATGCTCCCATCATGCAGTGCTGAACACATCGGAGCTGAACAACCAAACACTCCTTTTTTTTTTTTCTTTTTCTTTTTTTCCAATTCTTCTAGCAGAAAACTTCCTCCCATGCCTGACCTGAAGGAAAAACAAGCACTCAAAGATGCCACAGGGGCTTCTGTGGCTGCGTGACCTTGGCACAGCAGCCACAGGCAGTGCCTTGTTTCATTCCTATCTCGAGGACCTGGCACAGCTCATGGAAGATGCCCTGGCAATGGACTTACCCAGGAGCTGTTTCCCATCCAGAGGGGCATCTCCCTCCTCCTGCCTCCCCCAGGGTCATTTGGTGCAGGCCATGAGGCTGAAATTTGTTTTAACCCCGAGGCCAGTCCCACTGAGGAGGAAGAGAGAGCGAGCTCGAGCTTTACTCCTCACCTGGAAGTGGGGATGAGTCCCAGTCATGGGGAGGTACAGCCCAGAAGAGGAACAGGTCTTCAGCTCTGTGACTTCTCCTTCCGACAGGTGGCACCTTGCACAGGTGAGGTGGCTGTGCCCGAGCTCATGGACAGACAACACAACCATCAGCAGGACAAAAAAATCCCAGCAGTTTTCACTCACACCTTTGGGGTGACAGCGGGAAACGTTTTTGCTTCAGGGGACACAAAAGTGCAAAGCTCAGGACACTGGGGGGTTTTTTGTGTAAAAACTTACATAAGTTTATTGAACTGATCCAAACCAATGACCTATTTTGGCCTGAATTCCACTGCTAAGTCTGCGAGCAAACCAAAGGCAAATCGTGGGAGCGGGAGGTGTATCCCCCGTGAGAGAAACCAGGATAAAAAAACCAGATGGACTTACAGTTCTTCTTCTGTGAAATTACATATGGATGCAACATTAATAGGGAGCAAGAATAGATTTTCATGTTTAAATTATATTTGAAGTTTCCAGGAACTGCAGAAAAGCAATCACAGAGGCAAAGGCCCGAGATGGCTGAAGCCCCTCTAACGTTGCTCTGGGGAAGGCGTCTCTCCACTGCCTACAAAAGTGCCACATCCAAACGAGGCAGGCGCAGCTGCCAGGAATACAGATTTTAGCCTCTGGGCTGCTTTCAGCACCTCGTTTGCATTCTCAAATCTTGCGCAGAACCTGCAGAATCTCACTGACAAGCGAGAAGGCAGAGCCGCCGTGGCGCCTCCGTCAGATCCCAGACCCGAGGAGGCGAGGCCGCAGGGAGAGCCTGTCCCCAGCAGCACTCCCTCCAAGCCACCACGGGTCACACCTGCCACCGGCACGCCTGCAGCTCCCAAAACCGCGGGGTTACAAATCCCAGCCAGGGAGCAGAGGCCAGCCAGCACCCTGGGCATACCCATAACACCGCTCGTTCCGCGATCCGCCCGGAACATCTGGCCAAAACCATGGATATTCAACAGGAACATACCCAAAAACACAACAGCACGGCGTCTGACTCGGCACACGGAGCCGTGTGACACTTTGGTTTACAGCTGCCACCCAAGTCCTCGTGGAGCAGGTGCTCTGCCCGCTGCGCAGGCTGCCCGCGGCAGACTTTTATGCGTGAACTAGCAGGAACAACACAACAGCTCTCGACACAAGTAGCCCTCGGATAGAAGGACACAAAAGCCAGGGAAGCTTGCAAATCTATTTTGTTTTCTCAAGGGGATGTGACAGAGCCAGGGACCTTTAGCTGAAGCGGGTACACGCTGGCAACGCCTGGGCACGGCCCCTCCTGACGTGGCAGCGGTTTAAATCCAACCTCCTGCCGCCTCTGCGCCCTCACGCAGCACCCAAACCTCCTCTCCCCCTCAGAGCCCTCTCCTCTCTCCCCAAGACGTGGTCCCCTGGTGGGTGGCACACACACAAAACCCTTCCCCACGAGGTATCCCGAAGGGAAAGTGATCTGGGGCATTCTGCCACGTCGCCATGTGCCACTTGGTCCCACTTTCCACAGCTGATCACCCGCACACCTGAACTCTCTCTGGGTTTTGGGGGTGAGTCCTTCTCCTTGGGAAGCCAACCAAGATTTTTGGGTTCTACCCCATGAGTGCTGCACTGTCTGCACACGAGGTGAATGCCTTGAGAAAAACCTTCCCCTGAAGAAGGGGCAGGGTGGCGATTTCACATCCTGACCCGAACAGACCAGAGGAGCAGTTTTGGGTGTCAGCACCAAACCCCCAGCACTTGTTAAGCTTCTGTGTTCTCTTTTTCCACCTTCCAGTTCCCACCAGGTCTGCCACAAATAAAATCAGGATTTACCGCCAGTTCTGAGCTGGTGACAGCACCGCTCCCTCCAGGGACAGCCCAATTTTTAGTGGGCAAACAAACTTAAAAGCACGCACTTGGCTCTTCTTTATCATCCCGTTCCACTCTTTCATGGCCTTTGTTTATTCCCTCCTCTGAAACCCAGACACTTAATTGTGCTGAGGAAGTTGGTCAAGAGTTACAGCACCTCATTAATAGCAGGTACAATGCCATAAATACACCCAGAGAGGCAATTACTGCTCTGGAGAATTAGGTCAGAGACACTTCTGCATCCCCATAGGTCGCTTGCCTCGGACTCTGCAGCCACTCCGGGATAACCTACTTACACTGGAGGTCAAGGGCTGAAATAGGCTTCTAATATTAAACAACCATATCTTCATAAAACTTTGCTTTATAACAAAATAGCTTATTAACCACAACTTTTCCTACCGGTAGGTATGTATATATCATACAGAAGTGTTGGCTTAAGGGTTCTGCTATCGGGCAGCAAATTATTTTCGCTGCCCAAATGGAAAATACATCTTCAGTAAAGCTCTAGCTTATAAAAGCATCATTTTATGTTACACTGCCACTATCTCCCTGCTGTTTAGTTTACAGGTACCACGGATCTATGGAAAATCTCTGCTACCTGTGGAAAATCTCGCTCCCTTCCCTATTGCTCATCTCAGCGGGGCCAAGAAATTGCTATTTTTGGCAGGGGGATGAGGCACGAATTAGTAACTTGTTTTAAATCCTCCCATTTTAACCCTTGCTTTGGATAAGGAACTAATCCCCCCTGAACGATCCCCACATCCTAAACCTGAAGACTATGAGATAATAATACTTCATGCCCTCCCCATTGATCCCACCCCACAATCCAGGTAAAATGTGAAAAGAGAAATTACACAACTCCAAGAATACCAAAGGAGCTCGGTGATGTGGGCAAAAGCATCCTGGGAAAGAAAGTGCACGTGGGGATAAAGGGAGCATTTCAAAATGAAGGTCAGGAGTTCATGTGTAACTAGAGCCCTCGCTGCACAGCTCCAAAAACTGCTGCGCAGCTGCTTGTAACCAGGACATCGAGAAAGTCTTGAACTTGGAGCAGGGAAGACACAGGGAAGCGAAACGAGAGAGAGAAAGGAAGGAGGATTTCACTGAGCAGGCAGGGGAGTCTGCTCTGCAGTAGAAAACAGGGACTACGTGAAGCAGCAGCACGCGATGCCTACGAGGGGCGCGTGGGGGAAGCCAAGAGAGAGAGTGAAACCTGCTGAACACCCAACGTGAGTCCAGCTGCTTTGCTCCTCCACTTCCAGAGGCTGATCCGAGCCAACACATCCTCCGAGTTTGGACCCTACGCAGGGACCCCGGCCAGGGGCCCCGGGGAAAGTGCTAGGTTTGAACTGGTGCAACAGCAACAAACACAAACTTCAACTTGACTCTTCCTCTCTCCCAGGAGAGGAATTTTAGCCATCCCACTTGCAGCACCCACTGGCACAAGGGGAAGTGCGTGGGGGATCTCTTCAGCATCGCGACGGACGACGGCCAACGGGGGAAGCTGCTCTTCAACCCCTCGTTTCTCTAAAAGCCCTTCCAACGCAGCGCTCATCCACCACATCCCAAAATTCTCTTTCCAACACACCCTTTTTATCCCCACAGGCTGCAGACACCGTGTGAGATGGGTACAGCAACCAAAACCTCTTTTTTCCCCCCCCAAAATCAGGTGGATATAGAGCGTGCGCTTTGAAAAGAAAGTTTCTTTCTAGGAAGTTCTTTCTCTTTCCCCCATTTTGTGCACTCACAGAAGCCAAACCAGTGGGGTGAAGCGGATGCACTAAAGTACCTGAGCTCTGAATCAAGCAGAATACTGATGGAGATCTTTCCTGTGAACTCGAGCACAACAAAAGGTTGAGACAGCACCAAGCTGCAAGAAAATACTACAGCAAGCTCGAGCCACAGTTGGATAGCGAGGCCAAAGGGAGCTCTGGTGGAGCAAAACACCAAAAAATTTAGGAAAAGAAAACAACAGGTCAAATTCTGCACCGAGCTGTCTCCTCCCTTATGGACCCTGGCATTGTTTAGCTTGAACAACTGACCATTCATGCCAAATCACGAGTATACCGGAGCATCAAAGGAAACATCAAGGTATTGCCCACACTGAAACACACGTCCTGAAGTCAATTGTCACCTCAAGGTCACCTGCAGTGGATGGTGGGCATGGTTCTCAGATCAGGGCACTTCCTCCGGGCTAAGAAATTACCTGCTACAGAAACACAACCAAACCTCAACCAACCAACCGAAATAAAAACCTTGCAAAAACTCCTCAATGCATGTGTGTGGGTGTGTGGGGGTGTGTGGGTGTGGGCAAAAAGGCTATTTCATTCTGGGCTCCACGTAAATTTTATCTCCATCCCGGATGCCGTAGGAATGCAGCGCCCGCGAGCTGTATTTCATCTCCTCGGGACCAAAAGGAGCTTCCTGGTCCAAGTAGAAGAGCAGCATGTTGCTTGTTGACAGCTGCACCACAGTTTTTAAGTGCTTCTTCAGCTCTGCCACAGTCTGATCGAGGCGGATGGACATCTCCTCCACCTTGTCCTGGAAGTGAACCTCCACCTTGGCGCTGCTCTGAGGCCGCAGATCCACCACTGCCAAGGGCTCCAGCTTCCCGTACTTGGTGACCAGCTCGTGATACCTGGAAAATTCAGCAAGGCCAGAGTTATGGGGCAGCCAATGCACTTTTCACAGGTCTGAGTGTTCCCCACATGAGACAACATTGACCCTGATTCCAGCCTGAAGCCCCAGAAAGCCCAAGCACTCCAGTCACTTTGTCCCACAGTCCCCAGGCTGCACCGTGGCACTGACATGAGCTCAGTGTCCCACTAGGGGGGAGTTCCTGCTGAGGAAGGTGGAGTTACCACCAGCCTGAGATGTTCGAGCTGACTGTGCTCAAAACAGCTTCCTGACAAAACTGAACAGCACAGTTTGGGCTCCTACAGTTTCAGAGATCCCAGCCGTGGCTGCAGTGGGATTTGGAAGAAAGAGAGGACGCTGCGCTCACAACGCTGCTCCTCCTGCTCCAGCGAAAACACTTCACTGAGGAGTGCCAGAACCAAGCCGGGGCTCACAAAAAGGACACAGCCCTCAGTTTAGATTCCCAGTGTCTGTGGCTTCACGCCTTAACTGATTATCAGACATTCCTGCTGTTTTCCAAAAGGCCAGCTAGGTCCCAAATGTTACACCCCACTGAGCACAGGATCATCAAGATCACCAAAGCAAGGTGAGCTGCTGCACAGGTTGAGAGCTGATAACAAACAGGGCACTTCTTGCCAGCTGATCCCTCACACCTGCTCTAAAACAAGATGGGAATTTTACTAGCAAGAGGCACACACTCCACTGTCACCTTGTCCCTGCAGCCAAGTTCTCTGAGTGTCCTTCCCAAGGTCCCTGCAATGGAAAGTCTGTGTCAGCCCCGCCCCCCTGCTATCGCTGCCATCGGGCCAGGCTGGATCTCCCCGCCTGGCTGGGAAAGAGGAGGAATGGCAGCACAAAACACAATGGGATTGGGATGACAAAGGCTGAGAGCTGCCGAGGACAGGTAACGTTTCAGAGCCCCTGCACAGAAAGCGCTTTGTGTTCCCGATCCCAGGCGGAGCTGAATGCGATCGGCGCGGTGTCACGGCCCCTGCCGAGCAGCCATGGGATCTGGCAGGCTGGGGGACCCCAGGGAGCCCTGCAGGAATGTTCCTGGAGAACAGCAGCCCCTCTGTCTGCTGGGCACTGAGGTAAGGGCCACAAGGCACTAGGATTTCCCCAGTCCCACAGACACAACCAGAGCGTCCAAAGGCGGGACGGTGCCCTGCTCTCACGGGCACTGGGGTGGTGGGATCAGCCCCATTTATCTGGGAAAGCCATCAGTGCTGAGAGAAAACACCACACTCCCCACATTTAACCCACCTGCAGGCAGAGCAAGTGCCAGCCAACGTGTCACCAGTGGGGAGGGTTCCTCTTTCTCTGGAAGGATTTGCCAACAGCAACATCCGATGGGAAAGAGGAACCCCCCATTGTCGCTCCCAGCCCTCGGCCCCCTTTGGGACATCCCTTTAATTCTCAGCATCTCTGCTGCTGCAGACCAGCAACAACTTCTGTGCCAGGCACAATTGCTGTCATGTTCATGCACCAAGGGTGAACTGGGCTGATGGTGGGGAGAGGATAAAGAGGGGGACAAATTTCAAACCAGCTGAGAGAGAGAAGCACCACGAGAGAGCTGAGATTACCCAAATATGTGCTGTAAATGCATGGAGGGTCAAGCAATGCTGGCTGAAATTTCCTTGTGTTGAGGAAAGGCAGAAGGAGCTTTGCAGCCTGCTCCTTGTATGTGAGCTGCAAAGAAAGTGGGGAGAGCCTGGCTGCCCTCGGATCAATCAGGACCAAGGCACACAGTTACATGGCTGTTTTGGACCCCAATAATAGGCACCCTGGGGACTTTTCTAATCACCCCTTGCAGCCTGGCAGACACTGAGG
Source organism: Mohoua ochrocephala (assembly GCA_013398855.1). NCBI lineage: Eukaryota > Metazoa > Chordata > Aves > Passeriformes > Acanthizidae > Mohoua > Mohoua ochrocephala. The sequence goes on from VZTA01026542.1 coordinate 34,591, forward strand.
CTGCCGAAGACCTGAGCCTGGCTGAAAGTGTCTGATACTCTGCAGATAAACAGTGGAGCAGACAAGCAGAGGGCTCATTAAAACCCCCCAGACACGAGGACGTCACTCCACAAGACAGCCAATATTGGATTGTACACCCGGCGCTCCCTTTAACCACGACATCCAGAGAGATAAATCGTTCCTTCCATTTCCCTGCCTGCCTGATCCCTTCCAGCTGCAGACAGGAATGCAGCAAGCAGGGGGGTTCTGCTGGCAGAGCTTATCACAGGCTGCACCTTGGCAGTCTGGAGGGGGGCTGCTCCCTCTGGGAAGTTTTCTGTGCTCAGGTTGTTCTCCCTCTGCTCCGGGCAGCACTGCAATGCAGATGTCAGACCCCAGCCACAACATGTGTGTCCTGATGAGTTTCTAATTACAAACCACCTTTGGAGCCACCACACCGGATTTGGGAGCGAGGAAGGGGAAGCTTTAGCAACAGACAGACACAAAACCCCCCTGCAAGGAATGCCAGGTCTCCCTTTGGACAAGGGCTGCTGATCGTGGGTCCAGGAACTGAAACCCAGCACTGGGGACGCTCTCGGCCATCTGCAGCCTCACTAGAAAGGAGTCTGCAGTGGCACCCAACCCCTCCAGGACAGAGTGACTATCTCTGGTAGCTGCAGAAGTCTCTTGGAAACGCTGCACAGATGAAGGGATTCAGACAAAGAGGCCATTGACCATGAAAAAGGCAGTGCCAGTGCTTAAAGGCTGAGAAATCCGAGGGGGAGGTAATTTTTCTAGCATAAAGCTGGCGTGTTGGTCAAAGTCAGCCTGGTTTTCTTGGATGGGCGAGACGTCAGTAATCTTTTACATGAGATCCCAGCTGGAAACTGATCCCAGTGGTGTGTGGTGATGTGTAACACACAGCCTGTTCCCAAAACCCACGTCCTAGGCATGGTGAGCGCCTCAAGCTGCACCCCACTGTGTCCTTCCCAGCAATCTATGGATCATGGACATTCTGTCACCACCAAACGCAAGAAATAGGAAATGTTATGGAAATTAATCCCTCTTGGGAGCAGCACCATGAGCTCACAGTCCCTGTCTCCCCCTTCCTCTCTCCTGCATTCTCTGCCTCTGCTGTTATCCCTTCCAATATTTCCTTCAATTTTTACGCTTCAAGGCCCTCTAAAATTACAAGCCAGGACTTGTCCTCAGAAAAAGGACCAGCTGTCTTGTCTCCCTGACTACATGAGTGCCCTCTGCCTCTGAGCTGACCCCAGCATGCCTTTAACAAATATTATAATCACTGACCCTATTAATATTCACACAAGATGCCGTGCCCTCACTCCCCATTCCAGCCTTCCCACCCCTCTTCCTGGATTGGCAAGTCACACATCCAGTGCTTTAGAAAAACAAGAGGCATTTTAGCTGAGTTAAGCCAAGGAAAACACTGACCAGATTCCATTTGGACCTCTGTCATCCATACCAGGCCATATCTGTGACCTGCAGTGCGTCCCCACCTCTGCCTGTGCCCTCAGAGTCACGCACGCACTCCTGTCCTACCCCTTTTCTGTAAAAAAAGGATAATAAAGCTTTGCTGTCCAAAAGCACATGAGGGTTTTAGGGCAGAGGGCAGGTAAAAGCAGTGGCCTGATGCTCCATGACCCGTCCTCAGTGCAGTAGAAGCATTAAGTGGATGCTGGTACAGAAAAGATACAGACTGAACAGCATCTGCCCAAGTTCATTAGTTTACCAAGATGAACGGATCATTGGATGGACTTTTTTGGCAAAGAAAACCCATCAGACTTGTGATTTGCAGGCCTGAGAGTGAGGGGACAGCTTGCCATTGCCAGCCACATTCCGCACACCAGATGGTCCAGAGGATTAGATGCCCTGGCCTGGCAGCGGAGAGCACGATGTGTCCTGGCTTTGGGCACTCCCAAACACAGGTGGGTTATGAAGGGAGCCGTGGGAGAGGCCAGGAAACAATGAAGGTCACGAACAGAACAATCCTGTTGTTTAATGGCACTTGACACAGGCACTTCTAAGATCAGATCTGACTCGGGAGTGACCCTCCAAGCCATCAGACAACAGGAATGTAACGACTTCAGCTGAAACAGCCTGAGGGAGCCCAGGCCAGAGGAAGGTGAGGGATGGTTTTTTCATGCAACAGCTGGCACGTATTTCCCACCTCCTGTTCAGTCACCACGCTTCTGTCCCTGCTCTCCATAGCACAACAGAGATTTCCTACCTGAACGGGACCTCCTCCTCGGGGAACTCCATGTAGTAGCGGATGAAGAACCGCTCCGAGTCCTCCCGCTCCCCGTCGGCCACAATGCTGCCGTTGAGCTTGGTGATGGCTGGCAACCTGCAGGCACACACCCCAGTCAGCCAGGAAGGGAGCCCAGACAAGCCAGTCACACCGACAGCGCCCCAGCTTTAACACCCTGACAGGTCCTGCCAGGAAGCTCAGGCCTCCATCCCTTTCAGAGAGCGGGAAAGTTCCACGTAATTTCTCAAGCACATTCAAAATGAGGCATTTTCATTTCACCACATGTGCATGGACTTGTAGGAGACTCACAAAATTCCCTGAGAAGCAGAGCAGTCAGATTTAACATTTCCACTACTCTGACTTTTCCACAAAACAAGCTCAAACCTTGCTGCATTCACACAGAACTTCATCTCCTACCAACGTCTCCCTCTGATGAGCTGCTCCCACCCAACAAATCAAGCTCCAATCTTTCTGCATTCACACAGAACTTCATCTCCTACCAACGTCTCCCTCTGATGAGCTGCTCCCACCCAACAAATCAAGCTCCAATCTTTCTGCATTCACACAGAACTTCATCTCCTGCCAGCCTCCTGGTCTGATTACCTGCTCCCACCCCTTCCTTGCCTTGTCATGTCTCTGCTGAGCAGAACAAACCTGGCTATTAGCAGCTTCCTGCGTTCCTCGGTGGTGTAGGACTGCAGCAGAGGAATTCCCAGCAATTTCACTTCCTCGAGCTTGGGGAAAGAATTTAACTTGTCAATGTCTTCCCAGCAATGCAGACCTGCTCAGGAGGAGAGACTTGTGTTAACAAACACAGAAAACACATCATGGATCCAAGATAATCAGACACAGCCAAAGAACATATGTGACAGGAGAGTGTCACTGCTGTTCCTTTGAGAAGTTGGCTTTTTGCTCACGATGTGCTGCTAAAAAAATCTACATTTGCTTAAAAGAGAGAGGAGCTGAAATTCTCTTGTGCTGTTTTCCAAGTCTAGAAGGATGCTCTCCATGGCTTTTTTATGGACCACTCAGCCTCTGGCCTCACTGCTGGGGGCTGACCAGCATCAGTGATGGCGTGTCTATAAAGGGACGCTGCCTTCGGAGTGTTAAAGTCACCAGCGCTTCTTTCATTCCAGGCATCACTACACAGCCATCAAATGGCTTTACCTCACACACATGACCACCTTGGGTCTCATTTCTGCTCCCAACCCAACGGTGAAACAGTCCCAGAAGCCATCCAGCCATTTAATGAAAAAGGTTTTAACTCGTTTTCAGCCCCCTCAAGACTTGACAGCTGGGATAACAAAGCAAGCAGGGAGGGCGAAATAAAACAAAGCTGAGGATTGAGCGCCAGCAGAGCCCCAATCGTGTGGTGGGATCAACACAACTCATCTTGGAGACTTCACCTGACAGAATTTCAGAGTGCAGCAGCTTTCCCTAAAACCCCCAAAAAGTTTTAACAAGCTCCTTGGGATTCCTATTTGACTTTCAGCTCCCAAAACATCAAAATGCAACACAGAGCCCGGAGCGCTTAAGCACCCGGCATCAAAACTGCAAAACTACTTACCACAGGAGCACTTGTTCCTCGGTGAGACAGTGCTTTCAAATGCAGCTTAACAGGCTTTTCCTCCTCTAGTTAAGCTTTTATTACAGGGATTCCTTGATGCTTCCATTGTAGGGCATGTTAACAAAGTCCCTTCTACCTGCCTGACACTTCAGCAGCACTTGCACAGCATATAAAGCTGTAAAGAACAAAAGCTGCTGGTGCATGAAGCGCTCCTGCAGATGAATTTCTGGTGTATGTGTCATACACAAACACGTCACAGCCCCCACGAGCTGCCCTGCAGCTCCTTCTCTGCCAGCACAGGGTGCTCTTCCCAACATTCCAACTGCTCATTCTCTTTCTGGGCTGAAAATTCTCTGGGGCTGGAGTGTAAAAGCAGCTTCCAGCAGCACTTGTGAGGTTGTAATGCCTGAGCACAGATGACAGACAGCTTCTGCTGGGGGATGCTTGATCCACGCTGCATACCTGCACATGCCCTCATTTTACCCGAGATAAAACTGGCAATGAAGGGAAAATGGGATTTTTTCAATCCCCTTCATTGCCAGACATTTATTTATCCTTCTCCAGCCAGGAGTACCTGAGGCAGGGATGGGAAACAGAGGGAAACTACCAACATAAAAAACCTTTCCAGCTCATTTTGATTGACTGGCCCACACTGCTCTGACTCATCTTTTGATAATGACTGACTACCCAAAGCAGCAGGAAAATCCCACAGATGGGCAAGTTCATTTCTTGTCATCTGTACAGGAGGAGAGACTCTGATCAACCAACAAAACCCATCCCTGCTTCCAGGCTCTCACCTGACTTGTGCAAGTTGATGGATCTTAGGTTGGGGAAGAGCCTTGCCAGGGAATCTTCTGACTCTTCGATGGTCGTGAGGTTGTTGTTAGCCAGGATGAGTGTGTCCAGAGATGGAAACATAATTCCCAGCTTTCGAATTTCAGTCCAGTCTTGGAGATTATTGTCAGTTATGTGGAGTAGCTTGAGAGACTGACAGCAAACTGGAGAACAAGACACTGTTTCGTAGTCGTTAAGGCACAGGAAGAGCTCCTCCAAGCTGCACGGGGCAAGAAGGACCATGCCATCAATTTTATGAGATTTTAACACAACTTTCTGTAACAGCTCTGAAAACCTTGGTGTACAGAAGGCCTCTGAGCACTCCCCATGGAATGTTTCGACTACATCTCTGCTCCCATCCAATTCAGAGATGAAACAAAACCTTTTAAGTGTTCCCTGAGTCTCTCCCAGTATTGTGTAACAGATTGGTTGGAGTTGTCTTCCACATTTGAGCCCAACAAGCCACCAACCCAGTGGTGACTGGGAGCTGCTCCCAGTGCTCTCAGCTTAATTTAAAATGAGGTTTTGATACAACACTGATGATGCTTTTTTTCCCCTCTATCACTGCCAAAGATTCCCACTAAAGAAAGAACAGGTCCCATTAAAGAAAGAACAGGTCCCACTAAGTTTTCAGGCAACTGAACTCTCCCAGTCCCAGAGAAGTGTAGGTTGGCCACACAGGACATTCTGTTGTCACCATCTCTGCTTACAAAGCCACACAAAGAGGGATCTGTCATTAAAATGAAGCCACTGAGGACATCCATGGGAGCAGAATGCCAAGGTGGCCCGTGGCCAAACCACAGAACTCAACACCTTTGCAGAGAAAAGCAGGATGAAATATTCCTTGACAAGAGGCCAGACCCTCAGAGTCACATCCCATTTAACAGGTATGCCCTGCACCATTCATTGCACCGTGACTCAGAGGGAAGCGTGACCCTCCTACATTTTTGGGGTCATTATCCACCTCTGGTATTTAGGTTTGGAGGAGGAGAAGCCCTGGGCTTTGCAGCACCACCCAAGTTTGGTTTTAAAGACAATGTAAAGCACTCACCTGGCCAGTTCCCAAACTCCCAAAGGGAAAAAATCCCTTTTTCTCTACTGATGTCTGCATCCTCGCAGCCCCCTCATCCCTCACCACACGATTCCATAACCCAGCCTTGACCTGAGTGCAGCCAACCCCAGATTCCCAGGCTTACTCTGGTAACTCCTGCAGGATGGTGTGCACTGTTTCCCAGGAAGCTTTGCTGTTGTTGAGCACAAGTTTGCGGACGCCAGCGAAAGACCCAGCGCAACTTCTCTCTAAAACGGACAAACTGAGAGGGTTGGAACTCAGGTTTAGAAACTCCAAGTGGGGGACGTTGGACACAATTTTACTGACCTAAGTGGGGAGGGAAGAAAAAAAAAAAAATAGAAAGAAAGAAATGTGTATCAGGCAGTAATCGGACCTCTGGCAATAACATCCCACCTCCTCAAAGGGGCCCTGTGGAATCACCACAAAGCAATGATATGGGGAAAAACATAAGGATATCTACCTGTAATTCATACTCCAGCCATTCCTGATCTAGATGGATTGGTTAATTGCTCCTTCTCCTCAAGAGTTCATTTAATTACACTCTAGGAGCAGCTTGATAAGAGAAAGGAGGTCCCTTGGGAGAGGTCATGAAATCCACCTCAACCCCAAGGCTGAGCAGCGGCACGTTCCAGGAGCCAGACCCCGCTCACAGGAGGCCACGGACACCTCTCCTGCCTCCATGGCCAACACTGAGCACTTGTCCAGCTTCCCACTGCTCCCCACAGAGCTCAGCCAATCCCTCATTCCCTCCTTGACTGGGGAGCTGAGTGGGAAGCAGCTTCCAACAGCAGCGGGCATCAATCTAGAAAATAATTCGGAGTCAGAGAACACCTGGCTGGAGACCTCCACCCCACAAAGCTTTGGGATGGGCAGAGATGGGGCACACAGAGGTCAATAAATGGCCCAGCTGTTGGCAAAGGGTGATTGTCTCCTGGCCCAGCTGTTGGCAAAGGGTGATTGTCTCCTGCAGAGGTTGAATTCAAGTGTGGCAAACATGAGGTAATGAGTCTGCCTGGCTTCACGCCTCATCTCAGGTGATGTCATGGTTTGGGTGCTACACCTCAGGAATTAAGAAGGCAAACTGGATGGCATCAGTCCAGCAAAACCACAGGATTTAGGAAAAAATGCCTTAGGATGAACGACTGGAAGAAGGGTATTCTTTCAGTATTATATTAAAATAAGGAAAGGAGGCATTAAAGTTCTCCTTAGTGGGTATAAAAAGCTGTTGTGTAAGGAACAGTGATGATGTTCCTCCCGCCTGCTGAGAACAGGGCAGGCAGAAATTGGCTGAAATTGCAGCACAGGGGACTTAAATTACACAGTTTAGCCTATGAGGTTATTAGCTAAGCATGGGAACAGGCTACCCAGGGATCTGGAATCCCCAGCACGGGCAGGTTTTAGGAGTGGGGAGATATTTATCTGGTGTGGATGGGCTGTGAAAACTGAATCCTGTCTCAGAGGAAGGGGCCAGCACACACAGAAGCCTTTCAGTTCCAGGGCAGCGTAAAGAGACTGAACACAGAGCAGGGTGTGAGATGTGCTGCTTGTGAGTGACCAGTGAATGATCAGAGGCGAGGTCAGCCCCACTGAGCTGGGACACTGCAAACTCTACATTCACTCCCTGCTTAAAGACACGAGAATTTGATGGCACTAAACCCCACGATACCCTGTTTTTTTCCACATATTTCCAACAATAAGCACTAACATAAAAGGAGAGCATAATCCAGTGAGGAACTTAATGACACTTGAACGGACTGAGATTGTTTCACTCCTGTTACGTTGCATTTATTGAGCATTATTTCATCCAAGCACTTCAAAGGGTTTTACAACAGCATTTAGCATTAATTAATGAGGCTGCAGAAATACCCTTTGTGGTAAATATTATTAAATCTGTTCTGCAGATAAGGCAACGAATGTGGAGAGGGAATAAATACCTTGCCCACCATCACAGTGGCAAAGCTGGGAATCAACTGCCACTGTTAAAAACTAAACTGCTCATTAACTTCTCGATGTTAGAAATGCCAGTTCCAGTGCTTTGCATGATGAAATAAAATAAAAATACAGATTTTCCACCCACAGGCCAAGACTGTAAGTCACAAGGTACATGGAGTGAAGTGCCACACTGGATTAATTTCATCACATGTATTGCTCAGCTGCTGTCGAAGTAAATAAACATCACCTTCAGAGATGAGAAAGAAGCCACAAAAATGAAACCCTCAACAGTGCAACATTTGCAGTCAGTAATAGCTGTGAGAGGCTCCCAGAAAGGTGCCCATCACCGTTTTACCTCGTGCCAGTCTTCCAGTTTGTTGTCAGAGAGGTCGAGCTCAAAGACGTGGGCGCAGAAGGCGGCGATCTCGTTCTCGTCCCCGGCGCAGGTGATGCCACAGCTGTTGAGCACCAGCACGCTCGGCAGGTTCAGGCGGTCTGGCACAGGGAAAAACAGAAGCTGCCTCTGCTCAGCACTGCCTTGGAGTTACAGAACCCAGCCCCAAGCACCAGTGTTGCAGCCAGCAAAGGAAATCTACCAGCAACGCCAGAATTTACACCGATTCCAGGAGCTCAGGTTAAACATGGATTTTATGACTGACACCATCACGAAGTCTTGGTTGTAAACATGAAGTACCACTCCTGTCAGTGCTCTTCAGTTCCTCCATGCATTTCTGTGTATTTCAGGCCTGTCCTTTGTCATTCATGGCCTGTCTCCTATCAGACCTTGCCAGAACTTCTGCTCTTCCCCAGGCAGCTGCTGCTGCAGATAGGACACAGGAGTAGGGGAGTGTCAGCTGCACACTCAGACTCCCTTATCCTCCTGCCCTGAGCCAACCTGGGCTTAGTAACAGCCAGGAGGTATTTAAATGTTTCCTAGGAGGTATTTAAACATTTCTTAGGAGGTATTTAAACATCTCCTTTCTAAGCTTTCCCTTCCCAAGGTTCAGTGCAGAGCATGCACCAGCCATGCAAAAACTCAGGTCTCTGCTCTGCCTTTCCATTTCTGCTTTGGTTTTGCTCCAGTTCCTTCTCAGGCAGGTAAACGCACTCGAAGCTACAACCAAGGATTTGGACCTCAATCACAGCCTGCTGTGCGAAGGCTAAAACATGACAAAAAGCTGGGGATTTGTAACAGGAAACAATTTCCACACAAGAAATCCACGTGGAGGCAAGGCGAGCCATCAGTCTTACACTCCTTCACGTACAACATGGCTTTCCCACCTCTCTGGAGTACTAAAATCCATTACAATTTTACCACAAGCTTTTTCCTAAATAGGTGGCCCCTTTTCTCCTTAACACTTGACAGCTGCATGACTGGAAAGGGATCCTAGCAGCAAACAGTTACCTGCAGTGATCTGAAATTCCAAGTTTTCTGGCTCGTGTTTGGCTTCTTTAAAGGACAGTGTGGCACTTTGGGAATTACTCACGGAGTATTTTTAAGTCACGTCTCTGTCACGTTTTGAGACGTGGCCTCTTTTCAGCACCCAAACAGCTCAAGGGGACTGGAGAGAGGTAAATTTACCTGCAGAGAGGGCACTGAGTGAACATTCCACCAGGCCAATTTTCTGCTCTTGTTCATTTTGAGAGTGTTTTATCCTCAACTGAACTCAGGCCCTTTGTTCTCCTCTGTCAAACCCAGTTATTGGAAACTTCATCCAGCTGATTTCCACGGTTATTTTCCCCTTTGGGGCTGGTTATGACACAAATTGACCTGATGGATGTTTGGATCACTCCTACAGATCCTGATGGGCAAGATGTGTGACACAAAGAAGAGCTCTGATGGGATCGATGTGAAGCTCAGACCCATCTGTACAAACCAAGAATTAAATGCCAACACGGAGCGTGAGGGAAGACTAAAGGGTGTCACATGGATCTAGTTCAGAGGAGATGGTGACACAGATTCTGCAGTCTGGGAGGCTCAAGGACATCCACGAGCAGCACAGAGCTTCAGACACACATCTGGCTAAACTCCCTCGAGGCAGCAAGGTCAGGAGCACAGGAGAGGGGAATTCTCCACTAGGTCACAAAGCATTTGGTGCCTTGAGAAGACAAAGCACACTGCGAGTTCATCTGAGGCACTCGTCACAAAAGCAGCCTGGCAAGAGATTCAACAACTCCTCACTCTGCTTGAAATATGTCCCCTCCTGTGCACACTGAGCTCCTGTCCCTGCAGGCATCAAAGCGAGCTGGTGGCATGGGGACCAACCTCAAATTTAGATATTTTATCTATTTTTAAAGCCACCTCTGCCAAAACACCTGTTGCTACAGCCAATAATAAAATAGGGTCACTGGCCTGAAGAAAACAAGCTCCAGGGACTGCTGAACCCTCAAAACCCAGACTGCACAGGGCCATAGGTCCATCTTCCACTGACAGGGCTAGAACCTGGTGATCTTGAAGGTCCCTTCCAACACAAATGATTCTATTTTATTCTCTAATTCTGACCCTGTTATGCTATAGAGAAATGTAGTTTTTTACAGCAACCAGTTCAGTCACTTTCTACCTTTGTTAGATCCCAGTCTCTCATCTCTCCAGAAAAAACCACTTTGTGATGGTTCTTTTTCTGGGCAAGTCGAGGTGATTCCCCCCCTTTCAGCTGATTCCTCCCAGCACCCCCCAGATGCTCAGACAGACCAGAATTTACCTTTCATAGGCGAGCCCTGCGGCGTTGCCGGGACGTGCACCCCCATGCCAGGCCCACGACGGTAGGGGAAGTTCTCAGGGCTGTATTTCTCACACAGAACTTGCATGAAACTCCTTCCACTGGGCTGGTCCATGCTCCCTTCTTGGACTTCTGGTTAAAGAAGAGAAAAACAGAGCACATGAGCAGTGAGCAAGTAATAATCGCTTCTAATAGTGGTGCTTGAGAACACAGAGAAAGCAAGCAGGTGGGCCACGGGTTTTATTGCTGAGCTCCAGATCAGTCCAACAGGTCCTATTTCAAATTCAAGATTAAAGTAAAACATTACTTGAAAAGAACCCAAAACCAGAGGGTTTGTACAAACACAGCATCACAGGCCAAGTTCGAGACCTCCTTACCCCACCTGCTCTTCCAGGATAATCCCAGGCTGCAAAAGGAGACTTCTGCACTTGCCACTTCTGCCCCTCCCATGAGGACTGTGATAAATCCACAGCTATTCTCAAGCACATTTCCAGGGCAGCTGAGAGGGGAAGGAGCAAACAGCTGTTTGTGAGTAAGAGATTGCTCCAACAGCTGTTTGCCAACTTCCCTTTTCTGCTGTGTCACCAAACATCGTTTGGCCAGGCCAAAAGGCACCTTCTGCCAGTTCCATTCTGCAGCTGCCTAATGTATCTGGGAGATAATAACTGTGCCCTGCGTATCTGGGCACGGCACAGAACAGCACAGGAAGGAGGCCTTGCCTCATCACAGGCTGCTGAGCTGCCTGGAGAGATACTGAGAGCCAGCTGGGAGTGGTCTTGGCACCAGGATTCCTCCGTGGCTGGGGTTCTGCCCTGCCCAGGTGGGACTCAGCCTCTCTCTCTTTTTTCCTGTGCTCGCTCTGAACTTGGCATTTGATGGTTTTGGAACAGAGGAGCAGAGCTTGGTTCATGAATGAAGAGATTGTTGTTTGCAGAGGTCTCCTGGCCCTGCTACCCATCACGGACACACCGCCACAGTCCTGAACGTGCAGGAACCAGTGCAGGTTTCCTACAGTGCCCAATTAGTCACGGGGCAGCTTTTTCACTAATTACTGCAAAATTACATTTTTAAACCTCAGAGTGGGGCCACACATTCATGGAAAGCCAAGTTGCTAATCCTGAATTACAGTTTCTGCCTGTTTCTTTCCTTTGGAGTTGTTGCAGGCAAGGATGTAAAGTTAGATACAAAATTCTAACCAAAAGTGCTTTCACTAAGGCTCCCTTTGCTGAGAATCACCTGTTTAACAAGTTCCACTTCACTTCTTCATGACCAGACGACCTAAAACCCACCAACCAAAAGGACTTGAGTACAACAAGCAGCAATTGACTGAAGTGTGTTATCATTTTTATATTATATATAAAGTTTAAATGTCACAAAGAGGGACGTAGAGGATAGGTCTTAAAAAAACCCCAAAAACCACCATTTTCATCTCTCAACAGCTTGGTTGATTCATAGCTCAAACTTGACTCATGTCACTACTCTGTCTAGAATCAAAAAATAAATCCTCAAACTGGAGTTTGTTAGGAACAAGGCATTTAATTTTAGGCCAAACCGTTCCACATGGTACAGGAACAATTTGCACCGACAGCCAAGGCTTTAGGCTGAGAGGCCTCGTTCCAGAGTGCTTTGGGAGCTCCACAGACAGGCAGGGCTTTCCAAACACACATTCAGACCTCCTGGTCTGGAAATTCTGGAACTCCCCTGTACATTTTTGTCCTCCACGGGGCTTTTCCATCAGCTCCATCCCTCTTTATCTGCTGAACAAACATCAGCTGGAAATCCCACAGGAGAAACTCACCTTAACATCACACCAGAGGCAAAAAAGGGTGGTTTTGTTCAGCAATCCAGAAGTGAGAAGAAAAACTACTGACATTTACATCCAACAGCTTTGAATCCCCAACATTTTCTTCCCCAAGCTCTACTTTTGCACGCCAATGCCATCGTGAGATGACAAAAATGTCACGGAGCGGGCAGTCACCTTTCCCACCTCCCCTCCCGTGGGATTTCACGTCCTCTGTAATCATCTGTCACGCACGTGGCTTCCCTGAATCCCTACCATTGCCTGGGAGCGAGGAGCAGCAGGATATGCAGAGGGAGTGACAGGTTTCAAGGGAATGCTGTCACCACAAGGGCAGGACGGGGTGACCTGCAAGGTGCACGTTCCTCAGCGTGTCCCTGCTGACAGCACGAGGAACAATTCACGGCCCAAAATAGCTCTGGGTTTTCTAAATGACAGCGCAGAGTGCAAACGAGGAACTTGGGCTTTGAGAGGTGTCAACAAATAGCCTTTGTTGTTCTATTGAAGTGCTCTGCCGCAGGGCTGTGGCCCCAGTGACAAACAACAGAAAATCCCAGAAAAGGTTTGGGTTGGAGGGGACCTTAAAAATAATCTCATTCCAACCCCCTGTTCCAACTATCCCAGGTTGCTCCAAGCCCCGTCCAGCCTGGCCTTGGGCACTGCCAGGGATCCAGGGGCAGCCCCAGCTGCTCTGGGCACCCTGTGCCAGGGCCTCCCCACCCTCACAGGGAGGAATTTCTTCCCAATGCCCAGTCTAAACCCACTCTCTGACACGTTGAAGCCATTTCCCCCTTGTCCCGTCACTCCAGGCCCTTGGAAATAGTCCATCTCCACCTGTCCCTTCAAGGCCACAATGAGGTCACCCCAGAGCTTCTCTTCTCCAGGTGAACAATCCCAACTCTCCCAGCCTTTCCCTGTCACAGCAGAGCTGCTCCATCCCTCCGATCAACCTGGTGCCTCCCCTGGACTCTCTCCAACAGCTCCATGTCCTTCCTGTGCTGGGATTCCCAAGCTGGAAGCAGCACTGGGAAGTGTCTGGAAAGAGGAGCACGACCCTGACTCGAGATTCCAGGGAAACCCAGTGTGCTGCTGCAGCTGATGAGCGAAGGGAGAACACTAAAAACACCATGGAAAACATTTCCATCCCCTGTGCTGCGAGCCTGCGAGGAGAATAAGAGACCCTTCAGGAGAATGACATCATTAATGACATGCTAATGAAATTCCAGTGCCACTCAAATGCCTTCGGGGCACATCCTGAATAGTCACACACCAAACACATGCTGACATGTTTGTACACACGGAAAACAAAGCGTAAGGAATGGATGAACGGCACAAACATCCGTCTGGAAGGCACTGGAACGTCGTTCTCCTGAGACATGATTCAGGGAAATTATTTTTGAGATGATCTCGAGGGGCAGAGAAGTGAATCACAGACTGGTTTGGGTTGGAAGGGGACCTTGAAGATCATCTAGTTCCACCCCCCTTGCCGCGGGCAGGGCAATCCCATCAGGATTTATCAGGAATTGTACCAGGGCAGGGAGCCTGGCCCTCCGAGCCACCAGGACAAGCCACCCAAGCAGGTGAAACTCAGTCAAGGCCCCCATCAAAGCCAGCACGGCTGTTTGTGCCCACAGCACAGCACTGCGGTGAGGAGACCACAAAGCGCACGGCAGATACCTGCATTACCCCTCGGCACGCTCCCGGCCCGGCCCTGACCCTGTCCCACCGAACCAGCAATTCCCTGCTGGAAATCCCTCTCCGTGCGGAGCCAGCCCGGCCCCTGCCCGCGCTGCCGGGCCCCGGGGCAGGATGAGCGCGCAGCTGCCCCTGACAGCTCGGTCTCCGCAGCCCCGAGCCCCCGGAGGCCTCCCCCGGCCCTCCCGCCCCTCACAGCCCGGCCCCGCTCCCCTCACACGGCCC
>VZTA01026542.1:48744-72812 GCA_013398855.1 Mohoua ochrocephala
CCGGGCGGTGCCGGGGGGTGCCAGCGGCCCCCGCTGTCCCCTGTCCCCCCCTGTCCCCCGCCCCTCTCACCCAGGCCCGGCGGCCGCGTCCCGCATCGACCCGGAAGCAGCTCCAAACATCACGTGACACCCCGCGCGGTCACGTGGCGGGGCGCTCCCCCGTTGCCGTGGAGACGGCGACGCCGATGACGTCACCGCTGTCACCAGGGAGGTTTTCCTGGGATGCGACGGGAACAGCGATGGCAGCGCGTCAGGGAGGGGATCCTGCCCCTCTGCTCGGCCCTGGCAGGCGCACCGGGAGTGCTGGGGCCGCCTCTGGGCTCCTCAGCACAGGAGCGACCTGGAGCTCCCGGAGCGGGGCCTGCGGAGGGTGACAAAGATGAAGGGACTGGAGCATCTCCCTGACGAGGGAGCTGGGGCTCCTCAGGGGCTGAGATGATCCCTGAGATGATCCCCCTCATCCCTGTCTGCCAGTGCCTGCAGGGAGGGCTCCTGTCTGCCAGGCTCTGCTCCGGGGGGCCCAGCAATGCCAGAAGGGGAATGGGCAGGGACTGGTCCCAGGAAGTTCCACCTGGGCAGGAGGAAGAACTTTGTTATTCAGTGACCAAGCCCTGAACAGGCTGCCCAGGGCGGGTGTGGAGTCTCCCTCACTGGAGATACTCCAGAACCACCTGGACACAATCCTGTGCCCCGTGCCTTGGGATGACCCTGCTGGAGCAGGGAGGAGCAGGTGACCCACTGAGGTCTCTTTGCCCGGGCCCAATCTGTGATTCTGTGATGCCACACAGAGATCCCTGCAGTGCCAGGGTTCAGCTCTGGGCACAGGAGCTGCCCCAGGGTGGCACCACCCTTGCTCCCAGGGTCCTCCTGGGGCGGCTACATAAAATTACCTGAGACCTGCAAACCCATAACCACCGCATGTTCAGGATGTAAAACGTCAGCAGCATTGGCTGTACTGGCTCCTGCAGCAGCTACAGCCCTGTGCTGGCAGTGCCCACCTGCTCTTTACCAGCTCACCCATTTCTCTCAGTGCTGGCACCTCCTTTTCTGCCGTGGCTGCTCACAGCCCCGGAGGGAAGGACAGAATTCTAGAATCCCAGCCCGGTTTGTGTTGGAAGGGACCTTAAAGCTCATCCCATTCCACCCCTCTGGACAGGCAGGGACCAGGTGGCTCCAAGCCCTGTCCAGCCTGACCTGGATGACAAATCATGCTGGGAGTGAGCACAAATCCACCCAGCCTGGTTCCCCACCTCCGTCCTTGCCAGGATCGCATGGTAGGAACCAGAAACTGCCTGGAACACGGCCTCTCCTGCCTGGCAAAGGCAGGGGAGCTGGAGGAGAGCCTCATCGGTCATGGCTGAATGGCTGCAGTGCATCTCCCCAGCCTGTGACACCACCGGGACAGCTTTATCCTGTTACCCGCACGCCCCGGGCTGTGCACGCTGTTCCGGGGCACAAAGGCAGCATTGTGGGTGCCACCCAGGACAACGGGAGGGCTTCAGCACCAGCCCGGGGGCTGCCTTAACTCCTGCTCTGCCAGCAATCCCCTGCCTCTCTGGACTGGCATCGTAGATTTGCACCCACACGACTCCTGCAAGGCCAAGGAGGCACTTCTGGGGTCCCCAGAGCTGAACCAGCTGCACTGAGGGTTTCTCAGCAGGAAATCTCCCTCCCAAGGAGCAAAGCGAGACCATCGCCAGAGCTGGAGCCATCAGCACATCACATTAGCCCCAGCTACAAACTTAAAAGCTGTAATAGGCTTAGTCATAGAATCTAATGAGCTAATCAGAGGTGCCCAAACCTATTAGCACAACCGAAATGCAGCTTCGCCGTCTGCCATTCCCTGCTTCTCCTTGGGCTGGGCTCGCAGCAGCTTTTTAAAGGCAGCATCTTCAAGGCTGTGGTGGACAAAGCCTTGCCTGACGCAGGGCTGTGACAGACTCACATCGCTGCTGCACGTCCTGTGGCGAATTCACCGATGTGAAAGGGCTCAGGGCTTTTCAGCTGTCACAGTCCTCCTCACACGGACCATCTCCATCACCAGCTCTGCTGCGTGGCACCCTGCCACCCCCACTCTCCTCCCAGCACAGCACCAGCCCGAGCTGAAATACATTTCACGGGCCCGTTTGCCCTTTAACAGAGAGAAAACCACTTGGGTGTTCTTCCTTTTTACCCTGTTGACACAACATTGGGATTATCTGGTTCCTGGGCAGGCCGGCACAGCTGAACATTGCCTTGCTAACACTCCCTAAAAATCCTCTCTCCCCGTGCTCTGAACGGCTCATTTGGTTCTTTTCAATACATTCCGGAGAGAGCTTTGTCTCCACTCGGTTTTCCTTCCCCCTCTGCTTCTCGGATCTGTTTCAGGGAGATAAAGAATTCCATTGCATTCAGAGGCCACACTCTTTCCCTAACAATCCTCGTGGGTTTTTTTGCACAGCTCACCTGTGCTATTTAGTTGCTAGAAGGCAGACAGAGCATACTTTAGCCGGTAACTGGCACCGCAGTTTGATCTGAAACACATTTCAGGGGCTGCTTTCTATAATTACAGATCGGCTGGATAGAGCAGATGTCTGTGTCAGCCTCCACTGGGTCAGTGCCGCAAGTGTGAGAAAGCGGCCGCTGTGCCCCTGGCTGCCTTTAGAGCCCATTTCCACGGAGACTGGACAGGCCGGGGAATTGTTAACACAACGCGATCTGCCCCCTCCAGGGACCAGTTTGAATTCAGCCCAAGCTAACCCAGATTCCGAGTGCTTATCACGTTGGCTGTCTCATTGTTCGGGTTTGATGGGTCTCCATCTCCTCCTCCCTGGCACACAAGTATCCTCTTGCCGAAGCTTTTACCAGCCCTGGTCCCTCCCTGGCAGGCTCCCCTCTTTCCCACAGCCGCTTCCCCAGGGTTAAACAGGCCATGGGAACTGGGAGGACTGGGATCAGCACCTCCTTCCTGCCTGGCTGTGCAGGGGATACCGACAGCGATACCTCACACCTGCATTCGCCCCACGGACCCGTCCGTGTGAGGTGACACAGCCACCAAATCCAAGTTGTTTTCCTATTTTTAGAGCTGGACCTGATAAAACTCAGCAGGCAAAACATCCTCAATATCTGACAATAATCCTGTCCCAAGCCTTCCCTCATTACTCGTGTTTCTAATGCACCACCAATTAGTGTCACCCACGGGCACTGGGGGCACTTACCAGGGTCCGAGTTGCACACACTCAGAAGGGAATCACTGTTACCTCCAGAATAAAAGCCACAAACTCCCCTAATTTCACTGTCATTTGGTCTGAAGGGCAACAAAACCCCCCTCATGTATTCCTGAAAAATTACCTGAGATGGAGAATCAAAGCCAGTCTGTAAAAAAACAAACAGTTAATTACTCACTGTGCTAATGAAAAAAAAAAGGCTTTATTGCAGCCAGAGTGAGGCATCTAAACCCAATTAATTGCCAGCTCACACTAATAACGTCCAAAAGGTCTCGCTGCACACAGAGCAGGAGTGTCACTGTCACACTTGGGGACATGGGGGCAGCAAGGTCACCGAATTTCCCTGGGTCACACGCAGAGCTAATGGCAGCAGCAGAGGAAGGAGCATCTTTTAGACTCTGCTGCTTATCAGAATACGTCTCCCTATATTAAAAACAGCAGAGGTTTTAGGGGAGGGCGGGGGAGAGGATTTAAACCATGCCATTTTCTATTTCTTTTCTGTAGCTTTTTGATCCTTTCGCTTTTGGGTCTGGCAAATGCAACTTTCTTCATCCTTGGAGATTATTCTTCAATTCCTCAAAGAGGCTTCAATTTTCTCACAAATCTCTCTTCCTTTCACTTAATTTAAACATTTATGGCCAATTCCATGATTTAATAATGAGAAATAAAATTGGAGATTTACTAAGTGTAGAGAGAAGACCTTTCATTCCATCTGGGGATTAAGAAGGGAGTTAAAGGTGGGAGCCCTGCTGGCCTGACCTGAGCTCCAGGAGAGCCCAATCCTGATGGATGCTGAGCATTCCCCGCTCCCACCCAAGCCAGGGAATGCAGAGTTGGCCCCTAAAGACTCAGGCAAGCTCATAAATCAACAGCAGAGCTGTTTCACAGATATTTTGCTAATAACTTTAGAGCCTGACTTCATTTAGCACCACTGCCAGCTGATCAAGTCCAAGCTGCTCCTCGCTACGCCATTAATTTAAGGTAACTGTTCACCGGGATCTTTGGTTCCGCACAAACGCTTCCCAAATCACTTCTTCAGTCTCTGCCAATTATCCGAGACTAATGCACCTTGAAGTTACCTTTTAGAGCAAACATTTCTCCATGGCCATAATTCTAAAATATTATCAGTGGCCCAAAGATCGGGACAATGCCGCTTTCAGCTTCGGAAATTGAGGCTGCGCGCTCAGACGGAGAAATCGGAAATAAATCAGCGCCGCTGGAGTCTCAAGATCTATTGCATTTTCATAATTTGGCAATTGCTAGGCATGCTCAGAGGACCAAATGAACCTCGAGCCTTTTATGCAGCTGATTTCATTTTCTGGATGGCTACTATTAGATAAAGGCAGCTTTCTCAGGTACCCTGCAGTGGCACTGCTGCAAATGAAGTCTGGCAAATCAAATACCCCCCACTCGGGGCCACACCCGCTCAGCTGGCTGCTGTCACCCTCTCCATCACCGTGGGGATCCTCCTGGGCACTCCCTGCGGGATGCAGCTGCCCTGCTATGCTCGGGAGACCCCCAAACTCACGTGTGACCTGCTGTGCCAGCCCTGTCCTCTCCTGTGATCCCTCGGCGTGGCATCCTCGCCATTGGAAGTGCCACAGCACGGCCAGGCGCTCGCTGGCCCAGCCTGGGCACGGATCGTGCTCAGAGCCCTTCTCTGGCCAGCTCTGGATCTGTCCCTGGCATGGCACCCACCTGTTCCAGACACATCTCATCTCGGGCCACAATTTCCATCCTGTTCGCTCAGACAAAAAGGGCACAGGCAGACAGAAATGAGCCCAGACATGGAAAAGGCTGAGCCTCCCTCTGCCAAATGCCCTGGATTTGTAGCTCTGACGAGACAGAGAGGTGCCACTGCTGTCTGATTTTGGAATGGGGCTTTGGCTGGCAGAACAGGACAGAACGGAGCTAGAAGCTGTCTCTTCCCATCTTCTGTGTGTAACAACTCCATTACAGGTCTGGATCCCGCTCGGAGAACGATGCTGGCTGCATCTGTGGGTTGCCAGAACTCATAATAATTAACCATTAATGTTGGCAAACGCTTGGCAAATCTCCACCCACTCTGCAAACAGGAACACATTAAACCTTGCCAGGCCCCCTCCAGTCCTACTCATTAATCCAAAGATTTCCCTCCACCCCTATTCCCTGACAGGGCATTTAGCAAACAGGGTGAGGTTGGGAAGTACTCGGGTCACCCCCATTTTACAGAGTGGTGGCAAAAGTGACATTTCCAAAGCCCTGACGAGCACCGCTGGTGCATCGAGAGCGAGTGTTTGTGGCCTCCAAGCCTGCCCCATCCTTCCTCTGCCTGGCAGGGCTTCATCCTTATCTCACTGGCAAGAAAGTCCAAGCAGGAAAGGGATGCAGACTCAGCCCAGAGCCTGTCATGGATCAGCAAACTGGTGGGGAGATAGTTCTGCTTCTGTCATTGCTGCTGGGACACAGCCGAAAATAACCCAGAAATAACCCCGAGCAAAGCACAGAGCACAGGGTGCTGTGACAGCAGCTTCTCTTGTCCCTGCTACGGCTTGGTGGCATTTTTGCCACCCAGCGTTGCCATCCTTGCTGCTGTTTTCTCACAGCTTCTTGTGGACGTGATCTTGTCCGAAACAAACCCAAAAGCAGTGGGGTTTCATTGCAGAATAGGGACACCCCCTAGAAATACGGTGTTCACAGGGAGGAATTCGAATGAAATAGATCGGTTAGAGTGAAAAATTACATCTGCTAAAGCAGCAGACTTCCTCCACCAAGACTCTCCCTGACAAAACTCCAGTTTCCCACCCAAGGCCTGGCTCCAAACAGAAATAGCCATCCATTTGACCCAGTCACAATGTGCCAGGGCTGTTAGAAATGGCCAGCAGACAGACCTTCCTTACAGGGGACAACAATCTGGCTCCCAGGACCTCAGAGCACGGACATTTGGTGGCTTTCTGCTCATGTCTGGCTCCCTCCCATGTCATGACCTTCATTTCAGCTGAGAGCTCAGGGCGCTGTGGCTGAGCAGTGGTTCAATAAAACCGGGGGCTGTGTTCCCCTCCTTGTTCCAGTTTAGCTCAGCCAGCAGCAGTCAGAGCATCCTCCCTGGCTGTGCTCACAAGCACACAGGAGCATCTGCTGCAGACTCTGGAAGAACAATCAGTTTTAGGCTTGCAGCTCAGACATCTCAGTGCTCATCCGGGGATAAAAAGGTCTTTCTTCTTTTCCTCCCCTGGTTCTTTCCCGTCGTTTGTGTTCATTTCTGGCTTTGAAAGGAAATTGCTTTAAATCTCAGCTCAGCGAGAGCTGGAAAGCCAGAGGAGTCCGTTCAGGAACATTCCCTGGGAGTTCAGGCAAAAGCCTGAGCAACATGAGGAGAAGTATTTGGGGATGAACAGCAAAGGGACAGGTGCTTGGAAGGCAGAGTGTCCCTGCCCATGGAAAGGGCTTGGAACAAGGTCCTTTAGGGTCCTTTTCCAACTGGAACCATTCTGGGATTTGATGACAGAGGGAAAGATGGAAGAGGTTTGAAAAAACCATGGATCTTTAAACTGCCCTTTCCTCGCCAATGTCAGTGAAAATCCCACTTACCCTGTGAAGAACCTGCCAGGAATGTCCCTTCTCCCGCCTTTACCCCTCAAGAGACATTTTCTGTCCCTTGTACCCTAAACTCGACACATCAAACACTGAAAACAACAGAAAGGATTCGTCTCCACATATTGATCAAAGCCTGAAAAACGCTGCTCCAAACCAGCCTGAGTCAAAGCACAAGAAATGTTAGGCCTTTCCCTTGTAACAGAGCCTTATTTATCACGGTGGAAAGGGTACTTTGGAGAGGCAAATGGCCAACCAGTCCCTTTGATACATGGAGATGCTTCAAGATAGGTATGATATAGAAAACCTCGGCAGAGATATGTCCCAGCTAATCTGACAGTTATCTCTTTTACAGCCAACTACTGTCATTTCAGTCTTTGAGAACTGCCAGCTACGCTGATAACTGCAGACCTCAACACAGCAGAGGAGAAAGCCTTTGTTAATTAAGCTGCCTTCATTTTCATACGGCTCTGGCCCCGGCAGGGCTCTCGGGGAGCCGCTGCTGTGTGGCCCTTTGTGCTGGTGATGGTGCCACACGTCCCCCCCACCCAGCCAGGACAGCTGCAGATCCTCACCCTCCGGCTGGAATGCTCCCTGAGATGAAATGCTGCAGCCCTGCCACCGACCAGACTCATAACTCACCTGGAACACAGCAGATTCCCCCCTTGGAGGGGGAAAAATCCCTCCCTGAAGGATGCACAAACCTGCCCATTGTCCGACGAGGCTGACACAGGGCTGATTTTCCCAGTGAGGTGTCGGGTTCCAGGGGAGCCTGTTTATACTGAATTCATGAGAGCCACTTTGTGCCCAGAAGAGTTCAGCTCTGTGTTTTCAATCAGTTCGTGGCCATCAGACCCTAATGGGGTTTCTGGAACTGTGGGTGCTTTATGCTCTGTTCTGCAGGCGTTGGGGCTCGCTGAGCCGTTCCCTGAGCTGCGTTCAGCCCCTCACTCCAGGCAAACGTGCTGTTCCCTCCCTCTTAGATCCTCAGCAGACTTGCAGGTGTCACACGTGAGCCCAGACCGTTCCTGAGGGCAGCTTGCAGCTCCTTCTGCCTGATTCTGCCCACGCTGGGGCTGTTTCCCTTGCCCTGGAGTGGTGCCTCACTCTCCTCCTGATGGCCAGTGCTGCTCTTCCCCCCTCTAGCCAATGTCAGT
This sequence comes from Mohoua ochrocephala, assembly GCA_013398855.1. Classification (NCBI taxonomy): domain Eukaryota; kingdom Metazoa; phylum Chordata; class Aves; order Passeriformes; family Acanthizidae; genus Mohoua; species Mohoua ochrocephala. Next base: position 56,681 of record VZTA01026542.1, read on the forward strand.
GCAAGAAATTCCATCACCTCCACTGGATGCACGAGTGAAGCAGGAGAGAGAAACACTCATCTTGCAGGTAATTAACTGCAGAGCTAAATGAAACTGAAGTGATGGAGGGGCTTTGATCACTCACACCAGGCTTTTCACAGCCAGGCTGTGACAGCTTCGCCCCAAACCAGTCCATCTTTGCTTATTTGCTCTTTCCCAAAGAAATGAAACCAGCTTAGAAACCTCCTTAGGAAGCAGCCAGCCTCCACTGAGCAGCTCTCACCCACAGGTCCCTTCTTTCTACCTTCTTTTTTACCGCTCAGAGCCATCACCCACCCAAGAACCATCCAAGGCAGTCACCCACGTTCCAGTGCCTATCCCAGTCACCCTGCAGTTCCCAGTTCCCTGCCAGCTCACAGGGACTCACACCCCTTCCAGACCCTCTCTATAAACTCCAAATCTCTGCAAAAAACCTATTCCCTGTGCATCTCCCTCCACCTTTTGGGTCACTTACCTGGTGAGGCACTTGGGGTTCAAGGAGAAGGGCAGAAGCAGGGAAGATTTCTGTGGTTCTGGAATGGTTAAAAAGATTCCTGCCTCAGGACCACTGAGGGCTCACTGTCTGTTCTATAATTTATAGCTGAGCATCTCTCTTCCCAAGGTTTTGTGCTCACAGAACAACCCTTTTCTATTTCATGTACACGGCTCAGCTCAGGAAATGCCCCCAGGTTAGTCCAGGCCTCGTTAATACCTTCACCCATGCAACCTCCGGGGAGAAAACAGCTTTTTATCATTAGGTGAAAATGGAACTGCCTGGAAAAAACAACACAAACACGGGCTTTAGCCCACGAGGAGAGAATCCAGGCCTTTTAGTTAGGAAGCTGCCAGGCTGCTGTCGACTGAGCCAGGGCTGGAGAATTGGCTGTCAGGGCAGGGAGAGACGTGGGCCCGAAACAGAGGGCAGCAGGAGGCTCAGACACGCTGGTTAGAGGGGATAAAGCAAAGTATTACATTTTAATTGATCTAATCTTTGGCTCCCAGCGGAATTGGCAGAGATATCTTACTAGAATTACTCGGGGTTTATCAGGAGACAGCAATACTGGGAAAGTGCCTTTTGCAAGGCAAACTACTCCAGATCTTGAACTGCATTAGCATCGGGGCTGGCTGAGCAAAAGAGCCCCCACAATGGTTTCAAAGATGAGAGGAAAGGGGAAAAAAAAAACCTGGGGACAGAGGGAATATGTGAGCTGTAAACCCATCTGGGCACGCAAATGCGTGTGAGCACAGCCCCGGCACATGCATAATGCTGCCTGCTCCCTCCAGGGTGGGACCTGCAAGCATTTACTGGGGAGCAGAAAATGCAGGACAGAGGCACATTGGAAAAGGCATCTCAATGACAGCAGCTTTTATCCTCCTTGTCTGAGGTCCGCTTCTGCTCCGAGTGCAAAGCCTCTGAACATTAAAAGAAAAAAAACCCAAAAAAACATAAAAAAAAAAAAGGAGAGAAGAGGGCAAGAGGGACATGAAACAAATCTCCTTAAAATACAGACCCAGATATAAAATACCATGTGGGTGGAGCAAGCTAACAGGAGAGATAAAAAGCAAAGACACTCAGAAACCAGGTGGTTTCTCATCAGTTTTTTTTCCTTGACATCCTCTGTCTGAGGAAATGACTGCAAGATCTTTGGAGATGCAGAATAATGTCTGGCTCTGTCAAGATTCCTCTTTATTCAATGCAGGGAAGCGGTGAAAAAAACATCAGGTCTGATAAATGATTCACGGAGCCTTTTCTTCTGCTAATCTGTAAATAAATTTTAAAAAGCAGCTTCCTTTTGATGAATATATTCTGCAGCTCGTAGAAACATGTTGGCCTTTAAGCACAACACAGGCACACTCTGATGTCTCTAGTGCTGCTGTCAGGACCCTGAAAGCCCAGCCTGGCTCCGTGCAGAGCTGGATGGAGCTGTGCTGCCTTACCTCACCTGAGGAGCTGCCTCTCCAACCCCATGGCTCCAGGGAAGCCTTACCTTACCTCACTGCTCAGTTTAAGTCAGGGAGAGGGGAGCATCCTGTGGATTTACAGATGTGAAAGCCAGGAAGGACCTCTGTGAACGTCTCGTACGACATCCTATAAAACAAGCTCTAAATCCTCTCCTTGCTGCCTGTTTTACAGTCACTGGGAGGCAGAGCTTCCCTTCACACCCTGCTGGGAGCAACAGAACCACGCTGCTGTGCCCATCACCAGGGATCCCACCCCATTCCCAGCGTATCCTCCTCAGAAATATCTGCTGGAATCATCAGAACAAGCCTACTGTGCCCATCACCACGGATCCCACCCCACTCCCAGCTTATCCTCCTCAGAAATATCTGCTGGAATCATCAGAACCACGCTGCTGTGCCCATCACCTTGGATCAAACCCCATTCCCAGCTTATCCTCCTCAGAAATATCTGCTGGAATCATCAGAACCATGCTGCTGTGCCCATCACCACGGATCCCACCCCACTCCCAGCTTATCCTCCTCAGAAATATCTGCTGGAATCATCAGAACCAGCCTACTGTGCCCATCACCTTGGATCAAACCCCATTCCCAGCTTATCCTCCTCAGAAACATCTGCTGGCATCATCAGAACAAGCCTACTGTGCCCATCACCACGGATCCCACCCCATTCCCAGCTTATCCTCCTCAGAAATATCTGCTGGAATCATCAGAACCACGCTGCTGTGCCCATCACCTTGGATCAAACCCCATTCCCTGCACATCCTCCTCAGAAACATCTGCTGGCATCATCCTGGATTCATCCCCGGGCAGCTGGGCTCCCACCATCAGGTCTGGGAAGGATGGAACTTCATCCCTGCTCACCCTGCTGTCAGTTCTGACTTCTCTCCTTCCTCATCACCGGATGTTTGGGCTTTTTTTAAAATTGACCTTTGCTTTTTAACTCCTGTTTTCCATTCAGCTACACCAACAGCAACACCACGGGTGTGGACACAACTCGGGCAGCAGAGAGCTGCAACAGCCAAAGCACCTCTTGCCTGTCAAGTTGCTGGGTTTCTCCCTGAGCAGACGGGCCTCAAACTGTCTCACAACTTTCCTGACTCTGAACAGGGAAGGAAAGAGAAAAAAAAAAGCACGATTATACAAGGACATCTTTTATTTCAGTACATTCAAGACAAAAAGAAAAGAAAACAATTCAAGAACAGGATGTACCTTCACTCAAGGCTTTATCTCCCCTGCCCCTCTCCATTGTCATCTCTTTCCTTTTACAACCAGAAATTGCATAGAATTTGTTTTTTCAATCAGAAAATTAAATTCGCCAGTGTAAACCCACATCTGTACCAAGCAGAGGGTGAGCTGCTGCTGTTTCTAGGGAAGTCAATATTTTCCTTGCACGAGATCCCGGGCTAATGGTTTCCTCAAATGCTGTGTGGCTGGAATTCACCCTGAAAGTTGAGGGTGCTCCGTGGGGTCATGGATTTGGGGAGCTCATGAGCCTGGGGCAGAGCTCGGAGTCACTTCAGGAGCGTGCAGAGCACAGCCAGGGACGCTTTGGGGGTCCCAACACCTCCTCCCTCGGCTGGGGGGGATGGGCAGCCTCCCCCAGTGCTCCCCACTCACCTCCCTCAAAAGGCTCCCCCCACCCCATCCCAAGAACAGAAAGGAAAAGCCAAAAAAAAAAAGCAAAAGATAACCCCAGAATGAAACAAAAGACACAGAACCCCTGAAATTCCAGGCGTTTCAAGGCCTCTTTGAGTTCACTGTGTTTGTTGGCTGTTTTTTGGCATTTTAATATATATATATATATCTATGTATAGATATATTTCTATGTATAAGCAATTTTAACAACTCCTCAGATGGACTTCCAGCAAATGCTGCTTCTCACGGGGAGCGTGTCCCATCCCATCCTCCCCTTCCCCCTTCAACCCACCTGCCACGCTCTGAAAGGGAAGAAGAGTTCAGCACCTGGTGCTTTGGAGACTGGGTCCTGACATACCCAAATTAAACAAAAAAACCCAAAATAATGACTCCTCCCTTCCCATATCCACAGCAAATAAAAAGTCCCACCCCCTGCCCTTGGAGAACACCCCCCAGTAAGTGATGGAGAGGCAGTGCCAGTGTCCTTTCTCCTGACCTCGGAGGGGGGGAGAAGTTCCGAGAACCCCTCCAGCCCCTGGGTGGGCAATATCTGCTGCACCAGCCACCCACCACGTCCCTCCTTCCCAGAGACAACCTCTGGACACCCACCAGCCTGAGGACCTCCCTCCTGCCACGCCGGGCTGCAGTGGACACCGAAACCTCAGCCAGCCCTCCGGCCAGGCCCCCCCGCCTTTGCGTCCACCCCAAGGTCCACCTTGCTCTGGAGAAGCCGGGTAACTGCTATTGATTTAAAAACGAGTTGACATTGTACAAGTCCGTGTTCTGTAAAATGGAACAGGACCCTCTCGTCCCACCCCGACGCCCCCAGGCCCGGCGTTACTCGGGCCCGCTGCTGTTGGTGGCCTTCTCCCACTCCAGGCTCTCCTCGCTCCTCGCCGGCGACCCCGCGGCCGGCCGCGCCCGGAGCCCCTGGAAGCGGCGGCACTCGGGGCACACGCGGATGTGGGTGCAGCCCCGGGCCACCAGGGCGGCCTCCTGTGCCAGTCTTTGTGCCAGGGGGTCTGGCTCGCCCCCGCTGCACAGCTTGCCGTTGCTGAGCGTGGTCGTGCTGCGGGCTCGGCGCTCCTCGGGCAGAGCGGGGCGAGTCCGTACCACCCCCCCTCGCCTCCGACGGGGGTGGAAACTGTCCTTGCACAGGATGATGTTGCGCAGCTCCGTCACCATCTCTTGGCACACCGACACCTGCAGGGGAGAGCAGAGGTTCTGCTCACCTGAGCGAGCTCTGAGTCCCTCAGGGGCGCTGGGTCATGGAGTGCTGAGGGCTTGGAGCGACCTGGGATAGGGGAGGGTGTCCCTGACCGTGGATCTTTAAGGTCCCTTCCAACCCAGGCCATTCCAGGATTCCATGATATGATTCTGACGCCAAATTTCTATGGACTCGGTGCCCCTGGTTCTCAACATCAATGCTCAGACATCTACACTTGATTTAACCCAACTCTGCCTCTCATCAGAGACTCTCCCGTGTTCTGGATCCCCTCATCAACGCAAGATCAAACCTGCTGCAGGCAGAAATCCCGTCTCCAGGAAAGGTACCTGGATGCTGTGCACAGCGTTGATCCCTTGGAGCATCCTCACAGCCTCACTCCGAGTAGGAGCCACGAGAAGCTCATGGATTTTAGACCCCGCCCAAGGACCAAGCCTGGTCACAGGTCTAAGGTGTCAAGGTTGGGACTGCTCCTCAGGCTGGGTGCATGACTTGCTCTAGGACACCCCACAGCCAGCCATAAACACGCCCTGTCCCCTCGGGACACTCCCAGCTCCTACCTCTGACTGTTCAGAGTGTCGAAGGCTCCACAAAAATTCCAGCATTGCCATAAAAATTGCTACGATTAAGCCACAGATGAGCACCACGAAGATTCCACCAATGTTCTCCATTCCCAAGCCTAAAACAAAGCAGGAGAGACACTCTGGAGAGGCAGACATGTCATAAATCTCAAGTATCACTGCACAGAAACCCCAGGTTTTGCTGTTTTGTTGGCATTGTAGACGCCCAGTCAGGGCCCAGAACCACCGAGCCAGCAGTGTCCTATTAATAGCTCCCTGCATGACTCAGATGGCCAAGTGAGTGACTTGCAATAACTGCAGGATCGAAGATGCCGCCTCAGAAATGATGATTTTGCAGATAAACAGCCGGAACGTTGGAGGGAAGCACAAAGCAATTTGTGGACAAACCGAAAACAGGAGAGGAAAAACGCGGGATCAATGGGGCACATTAATCCCTGCAAATTATTCACCGAGCTCCGGTGGCTTTGAACTTTGCAAAGGAAGAGGAGCAAGGTTGTTAAAGGAGCAGAGATGAAGGAGACAGGGGAAGGCTTTAAAGGAAGCTGGCACCAGGAACAGCTCCTCTGATTGCATCACAAAGTGCTGCAGGAAAATGATTCCGGCTGCTTGGACTGCAGTGGGAAAGGAGAGGCTCCAAACAAGAGCAGGATGCTGTGTCACACTACAGGGTGACAGAATGGGGTCCCTGCCACCCAGGGGCACCTGGTTATGGGTTGGGTCTCTCTGCTCAGCACCCCTGGCCCATGAGGAAGAAACAGCCCCTTCCATGGGGTGACCCATCCCACCTCCCTCGGACAACTCGCTTCCGTGAGATGACCACCATGCCTACCCAGCCTGCATGCCAGAAAATTCACCAGCTGAAGGGAAACCCATCCCTTAAAAACCTGAGCTTTCCGTGTGCTGAGGCCGTCACTTCACTTGCCACCACCACCCTGATCCCCAAAACTGTGCTTCCATCTGCCTGTGAGATGAGCCAACCTCAACATTTGCTGTCCCGGGATGTGGCTCCGCTCTCCAGTGTTTGGTTTGGGTCCCTGATTGGATTGATTACTAAAAAACATGTGCCCTGCACTGGGTTGGCTGTGCTAGGCCATTACTCAACAAGAACATCTATAAAAACCTTCCTCTCCCTCCTGTAGCATTAAATCAAAGTATAAGAATCGATGATTTATTGACTTAATCTCAGCGTGGTTTTTAGACATAAAACCTCACCAAAATCCTTGTAAATCGCTGACCTGTTTTGTTCTGAAACTCAGGAGGTCACATTTGTGCCTCCTCCGTCATTCTTTTGGCACCACCCCCAGAGCAATGCAGGGAGTCTGTAAATCAAGAGACTTTCGCAGAGATGCTTCCTCAGCAACGGTGAGGCAGAAAACACAGCCCGGAATCCCGACTCAGACCCAAAGGTAAAGGCCATCCACCCCTCCCAGCAGCTCACAAGTGTGAATTTAGGGTTTGTACCTCTCTCTCCATCCTCCTGTCATTCTGTCTGGGTGCCACCTCAGACACCCAAGCTCACTGAGAGGTATTTCCTTCCTCCATGCAGCTACAGCGTTCCTCCTCTCTCAAACTGAGCAACTGAGCCATGGCATAGGGAACAAACCAGCAGAAAAACTTGCCCAGGGTCACAGATTGTGCTGAGCAGTGCCAGAAACAGCCCAGCTTGCCCCTTCCAAAGCCATCTCAAAACAGCCCCCAGCCTAGATTCCACTCTGGAGTTGCTTTTTGCACAGTCCACAGAGAAAAAAAAAACAACCCTTCCACCTTCAAAAGTAACTCCTTTAATAGCAGTAACCTGATGTCTTACACCTTCCTCCCGGAGATTAATAACTGGGGTTATCTGTAGAGCAGCACTGCCCAAAAGTGAGCATCACCTCCCAGCCCCGTGGGGTCCCATCAGGAACTGCACAGACGCACACACCTATACCTGCTGCAAGGTCAAAAACCCCAAAAGAGCTTCCCCAGAGCTGGCCTGGCTCTTTTCTCTGCTCTCACAAAGGTCACGAGGCTGTGCTTTTAACTGGGGGGCCTGCTGGCCTCCCAGAAAACACTTGCTGAGGAAAGGGCGGCTGCCAAAACTAAAAAATGCAGCAACTGTGTTAAGCTGGCAACTGCTCTCACGCTGGGACATCGGCCTAATGTGGTGGCTTTTATGGCAATTTGCATAGCATTACCCAAAAGAATTTGCTCCTCAGTTTACAAATGTACTAATAAAGTCCTTGTGTCCCTTCCCCTGGCTGTTTAAAAGACGCTTTCACTCGGAGCCATTAACCAGCGGGCCTGTGGTGGAGATCCATCTCCCTTCAAGGAACCCAGGATTTTGGTCTGATCCCTTTAGCCATCCATTTTCCCAGACATTCATTAGAAGCTAATTTACCCTCCATATGCCTCCAATATTTGTCATTTGGTTGTTCCCGCTATCTCTGCCCCAGGCAAAAACACACAGCGTGAGGCACAGCGGAGCTGTTTGGCTTTCTCCTTGAATTGTGAGGGAAGGAATCTCAGGTCAGGAGAAGGGGAAAAAGCGATTCCCAGGCAGAAAACCAGGCAGATGTGCAGCTGGACGTTCATCCTTGCACCTCTGGCCAGGATGTTTCTGTGCCTGGGAGTGCAGGGCTTACCTTTGGCTCTGTGGTCCTCCTCTTTGGGGCACTTCCCTCCTTCCCACCACTTGCGCTTCAGGATTTCCAGGCGGTTGTTCTCCTGCAGCTGGAGGATGGCCAGGTCGAACTCGTCGCGGAACACGGAGCCTGCAAGGCCGAGAGGGACGTGGTAGGGCCCCGCCTTCCTCCCCATCATCATCCTCCCCACTTGCCCCACCCCAGCGTGCCCAGCTACCACAGCTCCTCTCTGGGTGGCGTGGAGGGGGTGTCAGTCCATGCAAGCCATGGAAAGCTGCAGCCTCCCCACTGGGAATGTCACCTGGTTAATGTCATTTGCAGAAGGTGACTTTGCCTGGCCACCAGGACCCACACAGGCCACTGGAGGAGGTCCATGACAAGGGGAGCTTTGGCTGTTGAATGAGCAGCTCAGTATCACTGCTCCTGCGGACCATGGAGGTCCCTCTCTTGTCATTCCACCTCCAATTCAACCTTGTTCTAACACTCCTTCCCTCAAACTGGTCATGGAATAGAAACCCTGAGTTGGAAGGACCCCAAGGATCATGGAAGCCCAAATGGCCATGGTGGAGGAGCTCAGTCCTGTGCTGGGCGTGGAGCTCTGCTGCAGTCCCGGTGTCTGCTACCAGAGATCCTTGTCTGGTACAAGAAATCCTTGTCTGCCACCAGAGATCCCGAGGAAGGGCCGTGGGAAAGACCGCGCTTCTCCCAGTAACTCTGCACTATTGTCCCAGCCAGCAGCTCTCTGCTCCTCTTATCTGCTACGGTTTCACTGTTTAACAAGACAATGTCAGAACAAATTTAGCCCTGAAGGTAGGGATTTGTACTCACTTTGATCAGGTTGCTGTGACTTTACAAGCTTACCCATGTTCGCTAAACTAGAGTGGCTGTTTGTGTGACGGGGGCCTTATGTAATCCACCTCAACTTTGTGTTGCTAAATGCCGGGGCTTAAAGGTCAGGACAAGGCTTCCAGGCTGTCCAAAAGACCAGCGGATGGTTTGGAATAACAACGATTAAATCCTTATTTAGTGGTGATGTTCCCTTGTGAGCTCATGCATTTGAAAGACAAAAGCCCTGCATTTGTTAAATGATGATGAGCTGAGATAGCCCCTGAATGCCCAACTCTCTGTCCTGCGGTTTGAAGAACCACCAGCTGTTAAGACACTCGTGCTAAAAAAACTACCGGAGTTGCAACAGCGTTACTCAGACATCACTTCTGGGATTAAAACGAGGAGAACAAAACGATGCACAAACACTGGTTGGGGAAGGAAACAGCAAAGAGCAGATATGCAGAGAACAAGCAGCAATTTTGAGACATCTTTCACACGAATTGTTGAAAGAGCCGCGGTCGCGTCTCACATGGCTCTGGACCAGAGCAGGGTCTCGCACATCTGGCTCTGACCGTGGGCAACAGGTAAGAAATAAAAAAGGACTCTGGGCAGAGCTGTGAGACGCAACGTTGGCTTTTAGAGCCGGCGCAGCCTTTGGAACGCTCCGGTCCTCTGCCGACAGCTGAGAAGGACTAGAATTGTTCTTCACTGCCTACCGACGGGCATGCCAATCCCGTAGCCCTTGGTGTCCAGAAGGCCCCCGACCTGCGTGAGGTTGCAATTGCGCTGCCGATAATACTCGTTCATGGTGGACTCCAGCAGGAAGGCGTAGTTGGAGTTCAGCACGCGCGCGATCCCTTCCTCCGTGCTCTTCACGAAGACGCTGGGCTGCTTGGAGTACATGTAATTCCACATCCGCTGGTACGTCTGGTAGCGGGAGTTCTGTGGAGAGGAAGGAAGCAGCCGCAGCTCAGGGAGGAGATTTGGGGTAAATTAGACCCCCAAAATTAAACCCCCAAATCAGGCGCTGCTGCAAAAAGGCCACGATGGAGAGAGGGATCAAATCGGATTTCAGATTCAGAGAGGATTTTGATGCCTCATCTTCGTTTATCTCAAAGAGGCCCAAACATGGTGGGAGTTTGCTGGCAAAGCTGGGCACGAAATGCCCCAATTCCAACGGGGTCTGGCAAAACTCTTTGTGTAAATTCAACTTCAGAAAAATCATACTTTCAGTAACCGCGTATCAAAAACACACCAAAAAAGCCATTGAAAATAGCTCCTGTTTGGCTGATTGAAACTTCTGGATGCTCCCTGTAGAGCTCACACCCTACTGACCATCCCTCAAACATTGTCCCAACAGTTCCTCAGTGTCAGAGCCAGACCAGCACCCTGAGGATGGCACTGAGGGCTGGGAGCAGCACAAAAGCTCTCCGGAGCTTGGGGCTCACAAATTTTCTTCAAAAAATAATCCAGATTTGGTTCACCCCCCTGTGAGGCAAGTTAAAAGTGCTTGCTGCAAAGAACTGGGTTTTTTTGTCATTGATTACAATAAACTAAAGCTCAGCCAGCCCCAAATCCTCAGAGTTTGCTGGTGGCTGAACCACCTTGCTCTGATGAAAAGAAAGCTGAGAATGATTAATCTCTGTTGCCTGCGCTGAGCAGAGAGTGAAACCTGCTCGCACAAAGACTGAATATAAACACGCTCTGCTCTACACCAGGATTTTCACACTGTCAAGGGCTCGTTTTCTGAGGCTGGCGAGCGATGCTGGACAGCCTCGGGGAATCTGCTGCTGACCCAGTTCCTGTCCTCATCTGTCCAGCTCTGTCCTCTGGGTGCAGCCGCTTGGGCAGGAGACAGATGAGCGGGGGGGTTTTGGTCCCGATTCGCTGCCTTTTTAAACCTTGAACTACGTGTCGGTGTCAGGGGAAGCACTGCCAGGACAAGGTGCTTCAGGAGGGGACAAACATTCCTTCATGCACCCAGGAAGGGAGGGGTGATGGAGGCAGTTATCCATCACTGCTTTAACCTCCCCATCCTGAGACCAGGGGCAAATGGATCCCAACACAGCTTAAAGCACCACAAATGAGACAAACCCCTCTTTTCCTAATTTCCTCTCTGATCTCCAGCACCCAGCAGGCAATGCAGAGACACAGTCAGGGGCTTAAACTTGAAAGCTTTCCTCAAGTGAGCCCCTCGTATGCAACCACCTCAGTCACTTAGGCTCCGCTCAGCTCATTTTAGATGTAAAGTTTGGCTTAAAAGTAGCTCTTTTCCATACCCCTGAAGAGCATAAAGCTGGGCTGAAAAGCTCAGGCTCACTCCAGAGATTTCCCAGCCTTCCAAATTCAGTTCAGGCTCGGGGGGGGGGGAAAAAAGTGAGAACAAGCTTTCTCTCCTTTTGGAATTTCAACAAGTAATAAATAAATAAATAATCCTCAAGCAGTTCTTTGTGCGTTCAGAGCGCTGCAGAAAAGATTCACTCATTTATTTCCCTTCTGAGCAGAGCGGGGAAGATAAAAATTAAATTGGGCTAAATGGCCCAAATAACTTTGCATACACTTGACTTATTTATTTTCGGTGCCACTGACCTCACACAGGCTCCAGCACTTTGACTTCTGTGAGCCCGCCTGGGCTGTGCAAATGCTTCTTTGCTTACCCCACCTGAAAGACTCTCAAATAAAAGCTAAAACCACTTGGAGACCCACGAAAATGTGACTTTTTGTCCAATTCCCTTCTCTGTCCTCCACCATGCCTCTCCCACCATTCATCCCATCATCCCCACTGTGGGTCCTGTGCAGGGATCTCTCCAGAGGTCCCCTCCGTGCCAGAAACTGGAGTGGCACGGGCACAGCAGGCTGAGGGGACACCCAAATCTGACTGAGGGGTGCCCTGTGCACCCCCTGCCCCCCAGGCAGCCAAAGAATGGGGTTTACTTGGAAGAAGGTCATGCTGGAGCCGCCGTGGATGGTGCCGTACTCGATGGTGGTCTGGTCAGCCAGGTCATCCACGGACTCGATGGGCACGTCCATCCGCTGGACGGTCAGGAACGCCGCCAGGTTGGCCGTGTAGGAGGAGATGATGATCAAGGTGAATGCCCACCTAGGGAGAGGGAAGAGAAGATGAGGTTTCCCTCAGGAATTCTGCTCTCCATCCCCACCCTTTGCCTCTGAGAATCCCAGAATGATTGAGGTTGCAAAATCCCTCCAAAATCATCAATCCCCACCTTGTCACCCCGAGAAATGAACGCCACATCCAGTCATCCTCAAACACCTCCACCACCTCCCTTGGGCAGCCCCTTCCAATGTCCCACAACCCTTGCCATGAAAAAATTCCTCCTCCACATCCACTTCTGCCCAGAGAAACCTTCCTGCAGGGAAGGGCTGCCCTCCTTACCAGACTCCGCTGACGCAGCGCGTGGACAGCGCCTGGGGGGCGATGGTGGAGCCCTGCTGCATGAACCCCCCCACTGGGAACCACAGCGAGTTCCCCAGGGAGTACTGGTTCACCAGGAGGTTGCATCGACCTTGGGAGCAGGGGTGGGGGCTGTACCACTCATAAGGCGTCAGCCTGAAAGGACAAGAAACGGGGAGCTCAGGGAATGAGCCGGGAAATGGGACACTTAAAAAAAAAAAAAAAAGAAGAGAAAAAAGCTGTGAAGCTCCAGCTCTCCTGGAGGCAGAGTTTTCTGAGGAGGAAACTCTTTGCTGTCAGTTGATGCCCAGGGCTCAGAGCTGTGTGAAACGTTTGCTCTAAGACTCAGGAGCCAGAGGCTTTCTTGTAAAGATTTGCAAAAACTTTGAGAGGCTCTGCTCTGGGCGGCTCTGCGTGCATCCTGCAGCCCCGCGTGCAGATTCTCATCCCAGCAGTAGCTCCAGATGCGCACGGACTTGATGGGAAACAGAAATCAAACGTCTTTGGCTCTGTTCCCTGCCGGAGCACGAGCGCTGACGGGAGGTTCAAAAGCGAAGTGTGTGAGCCCTGGCTGCATGAAACCACCGAGAAAAACTCTGGTGGTGCAAAGGGCTGCTCTGAGGAGGTCTGAGGTGTAGTTGCAAGCCAAGTGCTGGTGTTTCAAAGCTCTCATCCTTCAGGGACAGGCCAGAGGTGGGGATGGGGAATATCTGACAGCCTGTCACTCTCTTTTGAGTGACCTCTCTCTCTCTCTTTTGCTGTTTCCAGTTCCCAGATCCCTGGTTGCTAAGAAAGCCTGCTAATTCCTGAGCTGCACTCCATCATGTTGCTCTGGCTAAGAAAGCTGAGGCCTGGGAGGGTCATTTTGGGGCTACTGCCAAAACAGCTGCAGGGCCCTGCCAGCTCACATCGTGTTTAGCCAAAATTAAGGGTTTATTTTCGTCCCTGCATCTCCTCTCTCGTCGTGGTGCCAGGGAGGAGAGGAGGTTATTTCCTGCAGACTTTACATGGTGGATCAAGCCCTGGCAGCAAACCCCAGTGGCTCTGGGAGAGTCTGCCATTGACAGGGTCAAAAGCTCCTTCCTGCTGAGCAAGGCAGGGAGCAGCAGCCAAAGCTCCCTCTCCAGTGGGGAGCCGGGTAAAGGCACCTTTTTGGAGGATCATATTTAAAACATGAGGAAGGGGCTAAAGAGGCACCAGCTCTGCATTATTCAATGGTTTCTCCAGAACTGCGTTTCTGAGGCTGTAACAGCATTTGAGGAACCCATTAAAGCCCTGTCAGGATGACAACTTTGGCCATGCTGAGGGAGCGGGTGACAGCGCAGCTCCAATTTGTGCAATGAGAATTGGGCATTAAAGGTGTCCCCAAAGAGCCATTGAGCCCCGAGCCAGGACACAGCTCCACTCTGCCTGTACCAGCCCATCCACAGGGGTGTGGGGAGGTCAGAGAGCAGCAGTGGAGCCCGGACCCCGGGCCTCGACGGGGCCACGCTGCAGGCGAGCACTCGGCGAGGTATTTTAGGACTGATTTAAATTAGTCATAGGGGAATGGAGCTGAGAGCTGCCAAGCGAGGCTCTGCACGTCAGCTGCTCAAAGATAGTCATGAACTTTCCTTTCCTCCACAAGCTGGGTTGCTCAGGGCCGGGGGAGCCAGACATCACTCGTGGAATTCGTGTTGACACCTCGGAATGGATTTGCGGGTTCCTGACAGCTTCCACCCTCCCTGCTCAGGACAAGGGGTAAAAAAACATCTGCAGGGAGCATTTAAACAGCACCAAAACCTTCTCCAAAACCTTCTCCCACCATTCCCACGCAGCTCTGGGCACCACTGTGGCCAAGCACATCCTGAACCAGGGCACGGTGGCCATCCCGGTGTGGGGACACGGTGACAAACCCCAGTCGCCAGCTGGCAGAGGACTGAGACGCTTCTTGCCAGCCCATCCTGGTGACCTGGGGGGCAGAGGATGTCCCCGTGTCCCCCGGGCATCCCCTCTCTGCGGGTCTGCGAGTGACACTAGGTGGCACCGCGAGGAAGGGAAAGGCACCGCGACATTACCGAGCCACCAGGAAGAGGACACAGCTGACGGCCAGGTAGGCGAGCAGCATGAAGAGCCAGACGCCGGGAGAAAAGGGATCCAGGAAGGAGAAGTAGCCGGGTCTGCGGCCCTGGGAAGGGAAAAGCACAGGAGTTCCAGCTGGTTGGGTCTGGAGAGGTGAAAATAATCCTGGAAGGGCACGAGGGGACACACCTGCCCTGGTGGCACAGCAGCAGGGAAAGAAATAAATGGGAGAAGGGGGATGAAGGGGAGAGGGGGGATAAATGAGGCAAAGGGGGATAAATGGGGCAAAGGGGGATAAATGGGGCAAAGGGGATAAATGGGGCAAAGGGGGATAAATGGGGCAAGGGGGGATAAATGGGACAAAGGGGATAAATGGGAGAAAAGGGGATGAAAAGGAGAAGGGGGATAAATGGGAGAAAGGGAATAAATGGGAGAAGGGGGATGAATGGGGCAAAAGGGGATAAATGGGAGAAAGGGGACAAATGGGACAAAGGGAGATAAACAGGAGAAAGGGAATAAATGGGAGAAGGGGAATAAACCAGGCTTTGGAACAGCCTTGCAGGGCAAACAAGTGACAGCAACCCAAAAAATGACCAAGTCCTGCAGCATCTCCCCACTGGATTCATCCCCTAAATCTGTTCTTCTCCCCGTTTTTTTTCCTCCAGGCAAAGAAAGAGGTGAATTAAAAGAAAAAATGAGGCAATCACAGCGTTCTGGCCCCTCCCTGGCAGGGTTTGCTGCACCCTCACCCCTGAGGCGGGGTCCTCTCGTCCTTGTCCACCCCACACTGAACTGGGCAGGAAGGGCTCCCCTGGCAGGGCACACCTGAGCTCACAGGTGGGTGGGAAATTGATAAAAAAGATGTTTTCAAAACTTTTCTCTCTTTGGCCTTGAAATGTTTCTTCTTTTACAAAAACCCCAATAAAATTATTACTCTTATCTCAGGGAGCAGGATATTTTTATCTCCGGGATGCGTCAGAATTACCTGTTTTTTTCCTCAGCAAACCACCTTTCCTTGAAAAAAATTAAGGCCTCACTGCTAGAAAAAGCAGGCTGATCTTCTCCCAGAGCATTTTAAATTTCCACAAGGATGCTGCCACCACTGGAAAATTGTCAGACGTCACAAAATTTGTGCAAAGGGGGAGATTAATTTTTTTTGGAGAAGTTTCTCAAAAGCTGAACACCTCCCATTTTGGGTGGATTTCTCCTTTGACCACCAGCTCTGCGGATGCAGCTCCTCTGAAAGGAAAGAGCAGCTCGAGCACACCTGAGTCACCACAGGGACAAGGGACATGATCCCACAGCTCACAAGAGCTTTTATTTCTGTCCCAAATCACCAAATCCATCCTGGCATCCCTAAAGCAGCTCCACAGCTTCCCCAAGCACCTGTAACTGGGAAGCTTCCCACGAGTCACAGCTCTGCAAAGGCTTTTTTTTTTTCCTTCCCCAGACTTAGACCAGCACTTTAAATTCCATTTCCATCCAAACCTTGCTGGTTTACTACTGAATGTTATGCAAAACCTGAATTTCACAAGGTCTCAGCGGTTCTCCTGGAGACTTGAGTTGTTGCTAGAAAAGGCAACAGTTGTTGCACAAAAATCTTCCTCTGCTAAAAATATCCAGGAGACTGTGAAATCCTCAGCTCCAGTCACCATCTGGGAACCTGTAAGGTGTCAGAAACCTTCCCCAGCAAAGCCTGCATGAAGGAAGAACCCAGCACACCACAGCAACACGTCCCTGGATCCTTCAGGACAAAAGGAATTTGGGATTTGTCCCTGCCTATGGGTGG
>VZTA01026542.1:72836-117240 GCA_013398855.1 Mohoua ochrocephala
CTTTGAGGTCCCTTCCAAGCCAAACCATTCTGGGATGAGCATTTTTAGAGAATCTGGCTTATTAAGGCTCTCAGCAAATAGATGAGTTGAGGACCGGTGGTTCAGCACCCGTTCTCAGATTAACTTGAAGTCAATTCCCAAGGAAAAGTTCGGGTCCTCCTGGGTTTCATTCCAGAGTCTCTCCTCAAGGCAATGTCTCTCTTCTGTTCCAGGTCACCTCCTACGAACAGGTGAGGTCCAAACAGTGGCAGACTCCACATTCTTTTTTCTCTTTTCCCATTTTTTTGGTCAGTTGCTGCTGTGTTCTGCCTTTCCAAGCCGAGGGCTTTCAGAGCCACAGAAACTGCAGGAAACTGCACCCCCAGCACCCCGAGGGACTCCCAGTTCCAGGATCACCCTTTGCTCACTAACCCAGAGAGACCAGACCCCCTCCCAGCCCTGCAGGGGCCACGGTGTGCTCCCTCTGCCCTTCCCACTGATCCCATCCACAGGATCACGGACTTCTCCACGCCAGAGGGTGGCACTGCCAAAGCTCTGCCCTTCATGGCTCTCCTGGATGCCCCTCAAGCCCCGGTTCCCTTCTTCCTCTGGAGCTAAACTGGCTCCATAACTCTTTATTCCTGCAGGTGTTTGCACACTCAAGGATGAAATGAGGCCGTGGGAACCTGCGAGGTGTGAAGGGCACAGGCTGCTGAGCAAACTGGAGCTCCTGGAGCACATCATCCCAGGCAGGACAGGGAACGATCCCCCCCGGCATCCCAGGGCTGGCAGGGAACTCGCAGGCCCTTGGCAGAGCCTCGGCTGAGCCTCCCCTGCGAGATGCTCCTGTGACAAAGTTCCTTTCTGCAATTAAGGCCTTGATGTCTTCTTTATATTTCTGGGGCAGTTTGTCAATAAATTACTCTCATTAAGGAAATTGCGTTGGAAGCTTTAAGTCTCCAGCTTGGCAGTGAATCTCTCCTGTGACTTTACAGTTGTAGTAGTTCTGGTTCTTTTCAGCTACAGTCATTTCCAGGCTGCTGGGACATATTCTTTTCATTCACAGTTGTGGGTAAGAATAAAGATATTCTGTTCCCACGGAGGGCACAAACTCTCTCTTATCTGTCTGTTTTGAAGATGGGAATGACAATATCTGGAGTCTGTCAGATATTTTTAGGCAGTCCCAATAGAGCTTTGTTAATTGGAAGAGCTATTTTTCCTGGAATAGATATGTTCAAAATGTCCAATAATTGATGAAGGCCTCCTGCAAATCCTCAGATGGAAGTGGGAGAGATTAATTTACCCTCCTCCTAAGTTGTTCTTGGAAATCTTCATTTTTCCAGCCAGTGAGCAGCAGTTTTCTGGGAAGACACTGGTGACTGAAGAGCTTGGACAAGGGGGACATTTGGGAAGGAGAGGACAGCCCCGGATTTGCTGTTTTCTTCAATTCCTCCCCAGCCACACGCAGAGTCTGGAGACCCCAGCCAGCCCCGTCCATGTCATTTCTCCCAAGTGCTTTCCCTAAAAAAGGAGGACAGAGAACTCTCCTCTGCCTCTGGAAGTCAGAGGGGAAGCAAGAAAACTCAGCCTGGAGAGGCAGAAAAGTCGGTGTGTGCTCGGTACAACGGCAGGGCACCAAACCAGGGCATGGCCCAGGATAACCACGTCTGATCCAGGGGCAGATCCACATCCCTCCTCTTCCCTGGAGTCAATAAAAGCCAGGCTCGGGCTGCTGTGAATCCTGAGCCTAATTTGGAGTCACCACGTGGCTCATAACCAGCCCATGCCTTCCACGGTCCCGGGGTTGGCAGTTGCTCCCACCCTGCTCCGGTGGGGAGGGATTCTTGCTGGCAGAGCTGTCAGGAGGGGGGCTCAGCTCCTCTCAGCCCCTCTCGAGCCTCCTGTGGCTGGAATGAAGGAGCTTTTTAGTCCATCCTTCCCATTTCAGGTCCTCTGCAGCAATCAAGTCGAAACACTTTAAGCCTCAGCTCACTCGGCCTAAACTCAGCTATTCCTGTGCACTCTCCCAGTCTCCATTTCCTCATTTTGAAGGCAAGGAGTTTCAGGGCTGAGGAGCCAGAATCATCTCTAGTCCCTCACTCCCTGCCACAGAGGCAGGATGCGAGTAAAGATGTGTAAGACATAAATAATCCTGATTTATCCTCTGTGCAGAAACGACCCTGGGCACCTGATTCCAGCCCCTGCCAAACCCAGGGACTGCTCAGGGCTCCTCATCCCTCTCCTGCCATCCCCACATCCCCCTGGCTGGGCAGAATGGGCACCTCATCAAACCAACCAAGCCTTTTCTCTCAGCAGCCTGCGAGTCAGGAAGCCTGTTAGAGCTCCCGTGTCAGAAACCCAGCCTTGATTGTATCACAAGCAGTGAAATTGAGAAAAATGACAGCCCTGGTTAAAGCTGCCATATTTGGTTATGTGTGATAAGAGGCACAGGCTCTGTGGTGGCTGGGTTGGCGGCGTGGGGAGGAGAAAGGGGTGAGAAATCACTTGCCACTGGAGCTCCATGGAAATTAAAATAAAATGTCATCGCATTCGGAGGAGCCCAGGGCGTGGAGACAACTCCTCGGCGAGGAAGAGGCTCATTTGTGGTTGTTTATTAGGCTCCATCTCATCTGAGCCGTGATTAACAGACGTCAGCTGCAATTTTTGACATTGCAGAGGTGGTTTTTGGGGTGGGGAGAAGGCCGTGGGGCTGCTCTGCAAACCACATCCTTAAAGGAAAACCAGAACTCTCTGGCTGAACAAATATTTACCAGCTGGAGAAGTTAATGGGCACACAGCTCTCAAGCTGAGCAGGAGAAGTCTGGAGGAAGAGGTGCCAAGGGTTGGAGAGGGAAGGGGGGGCTCTGAGCTTCCCTGTGGGGATGCCCCCTCTCCTGGGGAGGGAACGAGCCCTGGCTGCCCCTCCGTGTCCCTCATGTCCCCAGTGCAGCCAACTGGGGCTCACTGGGGAGTCACCTGACCTGGGAGACATCTCTGCAACCCTGCCTGGGTCCCTGGGCAGCTCCTCTGCTCAAATCCAAACTGGCTCTTCCGTGGAGCAGCCGAAGCCCTGCTGAGAGCAGGGGATATTCCCCAACCCCTCTGGAGCCTGTAATTGGGAATCCTGCTCCGTTTGCTGAATGCCTGAGGGGCAGGCTGCAGCATGGCTGGGCTGTGCTCCTATGGTGGCAGCAGATGCTCCCTGCCCCGAAGAGCTGCCACCCTAAAAAGAAGTGTCAGACAATCCCACAGAGCTCCCCGAGGCAGCAGCAAATGCCTCTGATGAGCAGATCCTGTGCAAAGCCTGCACCAGCATTCCTGCCTTTCCCTGGAAGGAGGAGTGCTGCTCAGGGAATGCTGCTCAGGGACTGCTGAGGATCGTGGTGCAGATCTCAGGCAGGACATGCACAGAACAGTTCGGGTTGGAAGGGACCTTAAAGATCATCTTGTTCCAAGCCTTTTTCATGGGCAGGGACACCTTCCACTGTCCCAGGTTGCTCAGGGCTCCATCAGCCCATCAGCCTGGCCCTGGACACTTCCAGGGATGGGGCAGCCAGAGCTTCTCTGGGAAATCCATTCCAGGGCCTCTCCACCCTCACAGGGAAGAATTCCTTCCTAACATAACATGGTATTTAATCACCAAATCCGATTTTAATCCTAGGAGACGCTGGCAGAGAAAGGCCCTGGCTCCACAAGGCAGCAGCTGATGCGAAAACCCAGCTGAGGTGGGGAAGAGACAGTTCCATTTGATTTCCAGGAGCTGGAAGAGTCAACCCCCTTTCTTTTTGTGATCAGTTAAGTCATCGATCCTAAATTCTGCACGTACCAGAGGAACTGGAATTTTAACTAGATTTTAATTACTTGTTTGCTCTTGGCAGGAGCCACTCAGCACTGAGATAGATGCATGAATTTGTTTCTGTTCATCCCCAACGCTGCATCCTTAACAGGATGGAGAGGGGGCTGGGAGAGGCAGCTTGAATGGTTTTCTCCTTTTGGCTGCTATTGTTGGGCTGACAGAAACCGAGGCACTGTCACTCACATCACACCCGACACCGCGCAGAGCGCGTCTCCAAAAGGCAGGCTGGCAACAGCGAGGCTGCAAAAGGAGCTGGCCTCCTGTGACACTGGGGATTTGGGGGCAACTGGGGAAAATCTGGCCTCTCCTGAGCTTCAGGGAGATGATAAAACAATGGAGGATGCAGATAAAAGAGGATCTGTGGGAATTTAAGACAAGTTTGGCTAAGCAAAGACACACCACCATGTATGTGCTTGCACACACGAATCCCTTGGGAATGTTCCCAGCTGTTTTGACACAGAAAAAAATTTTGCCCCACTCCTGGAAGTGCTTAAGGCCAGGTGGGACAGGGCTCGGAGCAACCTGGGATAGTGGAAGGTGTCCCTGTCCATGGCAAAGGGTGGCACTGGATGGGCTTTAAGGTCCCTTCCAACCCAAACCATTCCAGGATCCTGTGATTCTATAACTGTGTGGGCAAGGGGGGCTGAGAGCACCCCCTGAGGTTAGGGAGCTTTCCTTGGGCTGCAGGGGCTGCTGCTCTTTAGGGTGAACAAATGAGGAGGGCTGAGAGCAGAGAGGCAGAGCCCAGGCAGGGAGAGGAGCTGACTGACTGTGCTGAGCTCAGCCTGGCACCCTGCCCGCCCCGGGCACCCCAGGAGGGACATTTTCCCCTGTGGATAGGAAAGCAGAGGGCTGATCTGCCTGCAGAGCATTTCCAGGAGGTGACAGCAAAGAAAGCAATCCAGGATTCCTTCCTGATGTGATTCTCGGGTGGGAGAAGGCAGCAAAAGAGCAAAGCTGAGATCAGGAACACGGCCTAATCTGCACCCACGGATATCCCAGCTCAGCCTCCCAGCCAGTCTTTCCACTAAATCCAACTGGATGGTGACTCCAAGCCAGCTTTCTGCACTTCTGAGGCCACCCAGCCACGCTGCTGGGCTGCTGCACCCCTGCAGCCAAGCCTGCCCTCAGCACACCTCACCCAGTGGCCTTAAAGCCACTTAAAGCCACTTAAAGCCACTTAAAGCCACTCTAAAACCATCCTGCGGCCCCCACCGTGCCAAAAAACCCCATAATGTGCCCAGGGAGGATGGGGGAGAGAAGCCAAAGGGCTGGGGGGGTTGAAGAGGAGTGGAATCCAGCAATCCTGACACACGGCAGAAAGACAGAGAAAAGCAGGAAATAAAGGTCGAGCACATTTGCGCTTAAATAAGAAACCAAAATATTTTTATGAGTCGCTCATTATTCTCCTATAACCAGGCAGGTTTGCATGCAAATAATGGAGGGACATAAATGGCTCTAAAATCAGGCTCTTACCATGTGAACTCGGTAGAGAATGCTAATTCCCAGAGTCATGAAGGGCTTGGAGAAATCAATCACCTTCTCCCGCTCCGCCGTGATCGTCAGCCCCGCCACGGCCAGGTCGGCTTTCTGGGAAGGAGGGACAATGGAAAAGGTCAGAATCCTGGGAAAGAGCAAACCTGGGGCCACACGGAACACCCACTCCTGCAGGGGGGTGTCCCCCCTTTCTGGGACAGCGCTGTGGAAACAGCAGGAGTTTTGCTGGTGGCACCCATTGGCTCCCACATCCCCCTGCCTGGGTGGGTTTCACACGAGCCCTGCTCAAACACACCCCAAAGTTTAGCCCACCCTGTGCTCTGGAGCATTCTCCCCATTTTTCCTTCTCTTTCCCCATTTTTCCTTCTCTTTCTCCATTTTTCCTTCCCTCTCAGGCTGGCGCAGCACCAGAACAGCAGCTCCTTCCCCCGAGTGCTCACAGCCTGATTGCCATTTTTATTCATTTACTGCATTAAAACCTGGAGCCATAAACCAATAAATATTATATTAATCTATAGAAAATACAGCCTCCCCCTTCCCTGTGGAACACATCTGGGCCTTCTGGTACAAACAAGCACCACAGGCAGGTGACAAAGCAGCATCCTCAGCCCTGTCCCCTGAGCCATGGAGGTCACAAACCTGCCAAACCAGGACTTCCAGAATTAAAGATTAGTCTCCAAAAAAAAAAAACCAAAGAAAATTCAGAGGACTGGCATTAAAGTTTGCAGATTGACTTGCAAAGCAAATGAGATTAGGGGGAGAAAAAAAATAAAAATAACTTCTTCCCATGTTAATACCCTTGTAATATAGATAAGGGATTTGAATTTTAAATATTATTTTTATTACTTTAGCTCTTTTAATGTCTGTAATTGCTTTCTGTAAAAATGAAACCTCCACTCCCTTATCCATTTGTTTCTCTGCTTTGCAGGGAGATGATTATGCATGTGGAAAAAGAGAAGATGGGAGGGGAAAGAAAAGCTATTTGCACTTTTTGTCCCTAAATTTGACAAGGCCTGTGCAGATGCCAAGGCACCACCCGCCCTGATGGCGATCCTGGGAAAGGCTGGGCTCGTGAGGAGGAGGAGCAGCACTGCTGGAAGCAGGAGAGGGAAGAGAAAAGGAAGGTGACCCACGAGCCTGGGAAGGGGTCACGGAGAAGGTGACACCTCACAGGCCACGCAGGGCTGCTTGGACATGCTCAGGGCCAGCTTTTCGCAATTGTTTCCAAGCAGCTCCTAGAGATTCCTGAGAGGTTCAGGCTGGAATGAATTATGAGCTGAGGAGAATTTCTGCATAGCCAGACATTTACCCACAGGCTTTTAAAAAGACACCAATAATCCCAACGTGGTGTGCGAGCAGTTGAGCCCTGTGTAAACACCAGCAGATTACTAAAAACGGGATCAGTTCATCTCTGGAACGTGGCATGTGGAGAATTTTATCTACAAGGAAAGCCTAAAGCTCCCTAAACCTCTCTTGTCTCTACTTAAAAGGTTTGTAGGTTCCATTGTCCCGGGGAGAGCTTTCCCCACAAAGCCCCCGGTGAAGACACAGCTTAGTCTGGCAATGGAATTCTTCTCCCAGTTCTCCAAACTAAACACAATTCCACCAGCAAAGTCACAGACTGAAACAGAGGGTAAAAATGCCACGTTGGAAGTGTTTCATGGCAAAGCTTTCAGGAAATTTTCATTCCAGGGGCAAATACAAACGTGCTGATGGAAGGAGCAGCTCTGTCCCCAGGTTTGCCCAGCTTCGGGGTCCTGGCCACTCCCTGGGGAGAAGCAACTTCTTGGTTGTTCCCTGAACATCTCGGTGCTGCTGAATGCAGGCAGCAGCATCTCGAAATGCTCTTCCCCACACGAAATGTAACTCAAATCCATCCCCCTCCCTTTGCCCACGGAGCACGGACACAGCACGGCCTTCCCCGGGCACTCAGGTTTTGTGCCCAGCTCCCTTCTCTCATCTCCAGCGGGTTCTGCCATTCCAGCAGAGTTATTTCCTTCTGCTCACTCCCCGCCAACTTCTCAGGACTTCTGCCACATCAGAGGTGCAGAACTTTCTGCAGCAGAGCCCCAGCTCCTCGTCACTCTCTCTCTCTTCTCTCGGCAGGCTCAGTCATGCAAGTTAAGAGCTGATCTCTGATAGCAGGAAACTTTGATCTGGGAATGGCATGCAAAGAATTCTCTGCCTGAATTTCATCCATTTCATGCTTTCAACTCTGCTTCCTGACAAAACTTGTGATTCACTGAGCTCAGTGGAGCTCTGCAGACCTGAGTTCTCTCCAGCCTCCCCCACCTGAGCACGGGTAGGTGTTGGGATTTTTTGGGCTAAGGGATGCCCTGGGGGAGGAGAAATGGATTTTGCCTTGTGGACTCTGTCCACATCTGGGCTCTGGGGAGAGGGAAGAACAGGAGGCAAAGGATGGGGGGAAGAGGGGTTGGTTTTCATCCTCCCAGCACAGTTGCAGCTATAAATGTCGGCGTGAAATAGGCTTAGAAAACGACCCAGGGCTTTTTGGGAGCGGAGACAGCCACTTCTCTTGACAAAACACCTCCTCAGCGAGGCCAAACCCTCGCTAGGTGAGGGGAAACCCAGGTGGGCTGGCGTGCCAGACAAAAGCTGCCAGCACCACCACCCTTACCTGTCACTCCCGTGGGCTCTGCCTGCATCAGGGCTCTGGAAAGGACATTAAACACGGGGGCTGAGCCGGGCTGCCGAGGAGGAACAACAATTAAGCATCCTTCAGGAGCAAATTGCAGGGACTGCCAGTCCAGGGGCGGCATCCGCCCCCTCGCCGCGGGGCTGGCAGGGCTCAGCTCGGCGCTAATGGTGATGAATGGGGCCTGACGTCAGCCCCGGCCCGGAGAGCATCCCAGAGAAGCCTCCCACGGCATGGGATAGCAGGAACCAGCCGGGAGAACAGCCCAGCTCCGGCCCCACAGCGATTCCCAGCCCCCCGCCAGGCCGCGGGGACACAGCGCAGGGAGAAGGTGCCAGCGGAGCTGTGTCTGTGTCAAACACCTGGAAAACAAGGCAGGACAGCTCTGGGAGCACAGGGCTGAGAGCTCTTCGAGGAGCAGGAGTCCCTCGCTCGAACAGCTCCTTGGATGCCGCATCCCCTGGGTGCCCGTGACAGCGGCGTTGTCACCAGCGCTGCCCACGGAGCACTGGCAGCGTGACCAGGGGCAGCAAAACCTTTTTCTACCCTGTCCCTGTGCTCCAAAAGCCTCCCAGAAAGGTGAAATAGCTGTTCGAGCCCCAGGAGCCACCTGGCTGCCAGGTATTACCCCACTGCAGACCCAGCAGCACCAGCACGGGGTTGCTGCCCTGCTGGGAGCCCACCCGGCTGGAGGTGACCCTGCTCCCTGCAGGATCATCTCCAGAGGTTCTCTGCTCTTCCATGCAACTCCGTGAGGCTCAGATGCCTATTCTTGCATTTAAAGGCAGGAGGGTCACTCCAAACAGGTGTTTGGGGTTTCTTTAAGGACAAGTGCGAGTTCTGCCATATCAGAAGCGACAGTCTGCAAACCCCGGAGGCTGCAGCTCTCCCTGCGAGCCGCAGTCAGGGGCGGGGTGACCAGCACTCAGTGCAGATGTCAGCCTGGAGCCTGCCCTCGCCCACCTTTCCTCACCTGCACTCTCTCTGTGGCTGGGAGGACAAAGCCTGTGCCAGGTGTTCACCCTGCCCGCGGCAAAGCCAGCTGAGGTGAAGCACCAGGAACGGGGACCCAGAGCACGCAGGGACAGCGGTGAGACACGCCCGGCTCACACCACCCTCCCCACCCTGTGTTCGATTTTTCAGCAGCACTTTGCAGACCCCTCTGCCCGTCCCCTCGCCCTGTTTGCACAAAAACCCCGCAGCTCCTCCCTTCCCAGCCCCTCCTGGAGCTCCCCTTGTCACAGCTGCCACCATGGCAGCCTGCAAACACCGTCCCCCTGCCTCCCTCACCCACACACAGCTCTCCTCTCCACACCCCGACACCCACTGCGAGCGCAGAGCAGGACTCTGCCAGGTCTGGAGAGTTTCCTCCTTCCTTTCCCCTTCCTGCCACTCCCCAGCTTTGGAGCAGCTGAAGGGAAAGCAGCACCTGGCCACCAGCAAGGAAAACCAGCACCCCAAAGCTTTAAGGGGTTTTCTGTTCTTGGTGTTGTTGCTGCTCCTGAGGCTGGACAAGATGGACAACTTCATGTCCCTCAGTTTAAAAAGAGCTTTGGTCACCACTGATCCTGGCCAGATTCAAGCCAGGAGAGCAAAGGCCGGTGTGGTGGGACAAGGCCAAGGCTGTCATGTTGCTGTGAAAATACATTCCTTGGTTTGTGTCATGCCAGAGGATTCATTTCAGCTCCAGGACGTGCTGGAGAGAGAGAGAGAGAAGGGGAAGCGCAGACACCATCAGGGACTCTGAGCCAGAGCTGCACTGCAGCGGCAAGGAGCAGGATGTAATTCTTCCAGCCCAAATGCCCTTTAAGTCTCTGATGCCAGGAAGCAGGAGATGGGAAGATTTGCTGTTCTCCCTTGTTTGTTTGTCTGTGCCAGAGCCAGGAAGGCTGACAGGGAGAGCGGCTTTGCTGCCCTGCTCACTCCAGGAACGAGCAGGGTGCTCAATCTCCCTGCCCTGCATGCTCGGAGGGACAAATTAGCCCAGGCTTTGCTGGGCTTGTGACATCCTTCACTACAGAATGGGCTTGAGGGACCCTTCATCAGGAACTGGAGTGACAGGACAAGGGGGAGAGGCTTCAAACCGAGAGAGAGGAGGGTGAGATATCGGGAAGGAGTTCGTCCCTGTGAGGGGAGCGGGCTGGGCTGGAATTCCCAGAGAAGCTGTGGCTGCCCCATCCCTGGCAGTGTCCAAGGCCAGGCTGGATGGAGCTCTGAGCAACCTGGGATAGTGGAAGGTGTAAAGGAGGTTGGAACTAAATCCCCATTCTGTGATTGTGAGTCCTTCCAAGTGATTTCTCCCAAGTCAAACCTCCATGAGCTGATCACAACCTGTACAGGATTCCCAAAAGCCATCCCATTCCCCCTCTTCCTTACCTCCCAACCTGTTTTGTGAGCAGGTCAATAAGATATGTGGTGGTGAATTTGGGTCAACAACCAATTTATGTTAGTGCAGCATCCTGCTCAATCATATCACGGCGCACAATTAGCTGTAATGGAATTTCCAGCGCTTAAGAATAAATCAATAGCTGGTTAATTTAGAAGCAATAAAAAGAAACATTTTTTTCCCCAAATAGCCTAGAGTTGCTCTGAGGAGATTCCGTGCCACAGAGGGATTACGGGGAAAGCGTTGCACGGAGCTGGATAATTCTGTGACCTTTTGGTCCTGCACATTATCGAGCGTGAGTCAAACCTTATTTTCTGATGGCTGATCAGAATCATTTTCCTACAACGATATTGTGCTGGACAGAGGGAGAGCTTTCATTTTGGGAAGGATCTGGGACTTTTGTGAGAGGTTTGTGCCCCAACTGATCCCCTCTCTCTGTCCTAAAGGAGCAGAGTGCCCAAGGGATAAATCCACGGAAAGAGGAATATGTGCACCCAGCACAGGATCTGCTGGATCCCGTGGGACAGGGATGAACAAGGGGCTGCAATCAGGGACAAACTCCCTTGGGGTCTGACTGTCAAGGATGGAGAGAAGCCCCTTGGACAGTGAAAAGCCCTCAAAAAACAACATCCCAGGCAGCCCTGAAGAAACACAACACCAAGCACACGGAGCTCTGAGCCGACCTGAGCCCGGTCCCTGGGATTGATCAAAAACTTGCTGAAACCATTATAAAAACTCTCAGGGATATAGGGAGAACAACAGACAAAGCTGTTTCTCTTCTCCAATTTGTGATCCAGCCTCACAGGCTCTGACAGCTCTGCCCTGCAGAAAGCAGAAATAAAAATCCTCCTAAATAAGGCTCAAGCTGTAGAAGAAACAAACGGTTTCTGTGTGAAGATGAAGTTAAAACACTCTTCACTGGAGAAAAACAACCCTCCAGAAGGTCCCATTTAATGAAGAGGCACTGCCAAGGTTAGCAGGCCAAAAGTTTGATGGCTGCTCCCTTCCTTTGATCAGATGCTGCTCTCGGCTCCTTCCCTCCTGCCTCCCCAAAGGAATGTTGCAGGAGTGTAATTGTGTGTGTGTGTACACACGCAGAGACACAAGGAGGGATAAAAACGGTGCCAATAGCCTGCAGCATTTGCAAACAGCCTCACAGAAGCTCTTTTAAAAGAGCAGATGGAGGTGGGATCTCAGCTGGCGTTGAGAGCGACTGCTCAGGGAACAGTGACCCAGGAGACAGGGAGGGAGCTCAGGAGAGCCTCCAGTCTGTTCAGTGCCTTGTCTGTGACCCTCAGAAAACCCCAAATCCCTCCCTCTTTCAGACAAAGAGCTGTCCCAGCTGACCTCACACACTCAGTTGAAACTCCTAAAGCGAGACAAGCATCACCCTTCACCATGTGGGGAAGAAGCAGAAGGTGCCAGTGGGCATCTTCTAAAGATCATGGAACCCTTAAAGACCACACAATCATGGAAAAGGCCTCCAAAATCCTCCAGTCCAACCTTTAACCAAATTCCACTGTGCCCAGTAAACCTCAGACTGAAGTGATGTTCATTTTCCAGGGAGGAAAGATCTGGCAGGAGCCTCAGAGCCCTGCCTGGAGCCACAGGGGATGGATTTGGACCCCTTGTTCCCCTGCTCTGCAGAAGGCAAATGACTCAGGATCTCCTCTCCCACGGTGGGGGGATTATCACCAATCCACGTCACCGTGGATTTGTCACCAGCTGGGAAAGTGGCACTGGGCTCTCACGGGCACGTCAGTAATGACAAGGCAGGGCAGAAATCAGTGAGGAGGTATTGGCTTAAATAGCATCAATCCCACTGGTAGCTGTGGCTAAGCCTATTTTCCTAAGGATCTCAGAGCATTTTCTGAGCTGTATTTAAGCTTCAGGAAGCCTGGGGAAGGACCACAGAGGAAAACAAAGAGCAGGGAGGGAGGTCCAGGCTGGCTGAGCCCAGGTGTACACAGAATCATTGTCAAACCCGGCAAAATAATTCAGTTTTCAGCCTTGCTGCGGGGCAGCAGCTCCACAGAGCAGAGCAGTGAAAAGATCTCGAGCCACGCACTCAAAGGAAATAGAAAATGTTCTTCTCCAAAAGCAACGCTGAGTTAAGCAGCTGAACTGAATCTGCCAAAACTTTTCTGGGCAGAAATGGGATTCTTACTTGCCTCCATCCCAGTGTGGTTTTGTAAATTTTTTTCAGTTTCTACCAAGCCCTGCCAGAATCTGTGCATTTTCCTGTTGCAAATTTTCATTGATAATTAACTCTGTAATGAGTTCTTATACAGAATCCCAGAGTTCAGGTCTCCTTTCCAACAAAGTGAGCACCCCTGAGAGCATCCCAGGGCCCTGTTCTTGCTCTGACTTCTTCCCACACCATCACACCACCCCAAGAAACACGTTTTCCATCGGCAGAACACGATGAGCGGAAATCCTCTGCTCCAAGCCTCCCAAATGGACTAAAACCCCCCTCCATCCTCATCATCCCGGAGCACTTCACGAAGCACCGGGGCTTTGCAGCGCCAAATCCCAGCGGAGCAGAGTTAAAAAGAGCAGCTAATTCACTTACCCGAGCTATCAGCTCCCCGACCATCCCTGTCCAGGTGCCGTTGGCCTCGGGGACTCCGTAGACGCCGTCCCCGACCAGGTGGATTTTGTAGTTGAAGCGCAGGATCTCCGCCAGCTCCTTCAGCATGTCCACGCAGAAGCCCTCGTAGCGGTCGTTGCCTTCCAGCTCCTGGTGGTTCCACTTCAGCATTAAGTAAGGGTTTTCCTGCAGTGAAACTGGGCAGCTGTCATTCCCATCTTAGCCGAGGTGTCCCGCCAGCACGGAGCAGGGAGGGCAGCGCCAGGGTGCCAGGGGCTCACAGGGTGGGGTTGATTCGGAAGAAATCTTAAGAAACATCTAGTTCCAACCCCAAAAAGCACATCCCAGCCTAGTGAATCCCTCTCAGCCTGGATATGGGAGGCTTGGGAGCTCAGGTGGTGTAAAGCTCCCAGAGCTGTCTCCACTCTGGTGTTCCCTGGTCTCTGCTGTGTGGGGGTGCAGCAGATTTATCCCAGTTTAGGACATGTAGCAGAGCTACGGGATCATAATTTGGGGGCTGGTTCCAGCTGGGAGGTGCCAGAGCAGCCCAGTGACTGCCCTGAGTCATGGCAGGACATCCAGACCTCAATCTCTCCTGGCACAGAGCCACTTCTCCAGTCTGTCCCCTTTTCGACAACCTTTGTGGGACGAGAGGAGACAGTCAGGAGTTTGGGTGTCTTTAAAGAAGGAGCAAAAAAATCACGGGACAGGCAGCACCTGGAAGGGGAACCTGTTGAACACAGACAGTGGTGCCTGTGGATGTGAAGTTTTCATAAAAATCGTGCCCATCTTGACCAATTTTTATTATTTTATGGGTAGAAGGGGCAACTGTCCCTTCCCACTGTGTGCCAAACAAGAGCCCCATTCCGAGCTGAACGCAGAATGGCAGCGTGTCCCCATCCCAGCCCTGTCCCCAGCTGCCTCTGAACCCATCAAGCACCATGTCCACTCCAAACATCCACTTCAGCTTAATTGCTCTGTCAGGAATTGTCCCCCACGCTGTAAATAGAGATTTGCTCGCCTCTCCTTTGTGAAATCAGCGTGCAAACGCCACAAGCTGGGGGGTAGGAACAGGGAGCAACATTCCAGCTGACCCCAGCCCTGAGGGCTGGGCTGGGCTGGCCTGGAGCTGATGGGAACTGCAGGTGCCCCCCTCCCTTACCAGGATGGTGGTGACGATGAGCGTGGTGTTGAACAGGGTCTCGGATATGTTGGAGGAGAAGATCCTGTTGTCCATGCTGAGCCCTTCAGAGACGTGCCAGTGGCCAATCTGGAGAGAGAAGCAGCACGATAAGGGGATTTATAGGGCGAGTCACTGCCCATATGGCTCTGGTGAGGGACAACCCCGGAGCTGGCCTGGTTAGGGATGCTCCATTACCTTCACAACGCACCCCAGAACGGGTCAGCAGAGAGATCAACCCGCTGTGCACGCCCCACCTGCTCTGCAGTGCCAGCAGCCCGGCCCTGTGCTGCCTTCCCACGTGTCCTCCCTGCAGAGCCCTGCACGGGGACAACGCCGTGAGCTGGGCAGCTCCCTGGCAGCCACGCAGCCTTGTGCCTTGTCCCCAAACGCCACCAAACAGGTCCATCTCGGCCAGAAATCCCCAACCTGCGGGCTTGTCCCTCCCAGCGTGGTGCTGGGAGCCTCTGCCATGCACCTTGGTGGCAGGTGATGGGACAAAGCCACCTTCTCAGTGGTGCTGCTCTGCGACTCCTGTCCTCTTCCAGCTCCTAACTACCACAATTAAGCACTTCCCAGTCCTTTGATTCAGGCTCAGCACACCCAAACAGCTCCGCCGACAGCCCAATTTACCCATCCAAGCATCAACGTGGCTGCAGCACACCCAAATTCCCAGCGTGGATGGCAGGGACCAGCCCCCCCCAGCGCTCGGGAGGACAGCGGGATTCAGCTGTGACACAACTGCCTTCAGCCAGGGGGGAGGAATATTCCACAAAACCTAATTTTAACTTCAAGAGCCTAATCTCCCTCCCTCGGAGCTCTGGGCAGGGCGATCAGCACCTCCAGCAGCTCGTTCAGAGCATGCAAATTAAACTCTTGCTCTCTTACTGTCCTTAAAAGAGCCTCTGCTTTTCCTCCTCTACTTTTCCTCATGGATACGGGCAGGGGGTGGGGGCTGAGGGAGGCCAGCTCCCTCTGAACCCCCTTCTCCTCCTTTTTCTCCTCTGTCCCATCGGTTCCAGCACTCTGCTGGTGTTCTCTGACACCTCTGTAGTGGGGTGCTGCGGCCCTCAGAGGCAGTGGGTGACCCCAAAGGTGCAGGGGGGTCTTCAGAGCTCCTCCAGAGCAAATCCACGCCCAGCTCCCTCCTGTGACACTGGGACTGAGGCAGGCTCTCCTCTCACTGTCAGGGTGGGAGGAACGAATTGATTTTCCCTTCTGTCACAGAGTAATCTTGTTAGGTCCAGGCAGTGGGGGGAAGGTGGTGTGGAGCCCTGGGATTGACTCCGTGCCTGCTCTGGGCACTGCTCGGCCTCTGGTGTGACCGATGGCTCGAGGCCTTGGGGGTCACTTGGGTCTGAGCCCAGCACAGACACCCTGCACAGACTGAATCCCTCTGGCTGTTGAGGGAAGGACTCAGTCCTTTCCTCTCCCAGGTGCTGGTGCAAATCCAGCCCAAGTGACCGACAAGCCACAGGGGGAATCTGTGAGGAATCCCAAATCCAGGCTCCTCAAGGCACAAGGAGCAGTGGGAAGGGCAACCAGGACAGCTTCACGCTTAGGATCATCAAAGTCCAGCTCCTGGCCCTGCACAGACACCCCAACAATCCCACCCTGTGCCTGAGAGCAGTGTCCAAACACTCCTGGAGCTCTGGAAGCCTTGGGGCTGTGACCACTCCCAGTGCAGGACTCACCTCCGGGAACAACAGCCCCAAACTGGGAGATTTCCCACGAATTTCACGGGCAGGGAGTGCTTAAAGCACAGCTTTCACTGGCCTGCACAGGGCCTGAATCCATGCAGGACGAATCCCTCCTGAATTCCCCACCTCTGCACAGAGGTGTCTCCTGCTGCGATTGCCAAACACCAGCCCCTCGGCAGCAGTCGCCTCTCAGAGCGAGTCATCGCTCACAAACATTGCTTAATTTTTCTTCCCTCCTGGATTTCTCAGCCAGAGATTAGTGACAGATTAACTTTAATTTTAACAGCCCTCGCTGTTCTCCAATTTGTCCCTCCCCTGCTGGCATGTGCTGAGACTAATTGCCTCTTCTGACAGTGCCGTGGGTTTGACCTTGCTTTTGAAAGCGCCAAGGCCACGCAATCCCACGTGCTGGGGTGCTTCCCCCCATCCTGGCTGGTGCCAGCTCACCACCGTGCCCCTCACACAGTGACAGAGCTCCTCACGCTGCTGTTTCTGCAGTGTCACAGGGTGCCTGGGCTCCTCTTCTGCAAGATGGATGTCAAGGTGATTTTAATCATCTCTATCTACAGATAAAGAGCCTCTGGAAAACAGCAAACATATCCATCTGCAAAGGGTGTTAGAAAACAATCAAATGCTCCACACAGACATGGATGAGACCATCCTGTCGGTAAGGCTCTGGACAAGGACTTCAGGGTTTTTAGGACTCAGGGTTTTTAAGTAGCGGATGTGATTGGTCTGTATAAATACTCCAGGTGGAGGAGGTCTGTAGCAAAGAGGTAGAACAGCTTTTGAAGCTGAAATGATGGCACTGGCACAAAAATAAATACACACAAACCAACCCGAAATAAACAGGCTGAAAAACCAGGGGAGAGGTTCCTAATGATCAGAGGAGCTGCAGTGATACCTGTCCTAGAAGGGCAACGAGGGCAGCGCAAGCACCTGGCTGCAAGCTGGAGCTCAACACCTTTGTGAGAGGGATTATGTGACCTGGTGACAGGTGACAGTCCAGAGCCTGGGTGGAGAAAGTTCCCTCCATGTCCTCAGGGATGTGTGACCCCCACTGGCATCATCTCTGCACCTCCCTGTGCCCTAAGGAGACCCCAGAACACCCACAGGCATCTCGAGGCAGGTGTGCCTTGTTCATCCTTGTGAAGGCCGGGAGCAAACACAACCTGTGAAGCTGGGAGCATGAAGCAGCCCAGAAAGCCTCGAGCCTGGAACGAGCAGGGAGGTGCCACTGCTGGTGCTCCATCCTCACAGGCGGATGAGGCGCCTCAGTTTAGCTGCTCTGAAAAAGCTGTTATTTGGGTTGGTGGCACAGGAAGATTTCTCATCTCCATAGAAAATCCCCACGTGGGGCATTCCCGGCTCGCTCCTTCCACCCCGTGTGCAGAGGCTTTGAGGCTCCTCATGGTGTGAGCTGATGAAATACCACTCACAGTAACAATTCTAATGAAATCTTCAGCTTATTTTTCTGTAGGCACAGGGATGACAGGGCAAGACTTCTCCACGAGCTTCAGAGGCACCACAGGTATTTACCATCCCCATTCCCGGCTTCAAATTAAGGTAAAGCCAGCCCTGAATCCAGATCTTGGAACAGGCAGACAACAACAGGCACCTTCTGGGCTCTGATTACAAGTGCTGTCCTACAGCTTGCATCCATCATCTCCTCCTCTCCGTGTCCCCAGGAAAAGGAAGGAGAGCACAATGCAATCGAGGTGCCCCAAGGAGAGGGAATCTGGGAGTGACTGGGGAGGGGAAGAAGGGAATCAAACAAACAAAGGAAGGAAATCCCTCTGAGGACACAGCCCAGGGCTGCCGTGGGGCTGGATTCCTGAGTCACACCGCTGATGCCAGCACAGCAAGGAGGCAAAACTTCCTTTACTGAAATTACCACTGAAAGCATCAACTATTAAACCAAAGAACCATGAGTCGCACTCACCTCACCCCTGAGGCCACCAGCATCCCCCCGGTGTCCCCTCCTCCCCAAATGTCCCCTCTGGACCACCTGATTGACACCTGGCACAGCCCCGAGCGGGGCTGTGGTGGCACAGGCCGAGTTTGCCAGGTCCTGGGGGCAAAAGTCATCGAGCTCTTGGCAGAACCTGTCCCTGAGCTGTTCGTGGGGGCAGCAGCTGAAGAGGAACCAGTCCCACCGAGGCTGATTAGCCACTGCCAAATTAAAAAGGTTTGATGTGGCGGGGACTGCGGAGGGTCCCAGAGCTATCGGCGGGGAACTCATCTGTATCTCATCAACATCCCAATTAACAGCCCCACCTCTTCACGGCTCTGTCTCAGCACACCAGCAGCGCCTGTGGTTAAGGGGAGACTGATCGGCCTCACTTAGGATGGGCAGAGCTGGAGTCAGGGTCTGCAGCTTCCCTCTTTCCCTTCCCTAAATCACAGCCCCTCCTCACTCCCTTCCCCCGTGAGGTTCCCAAACCTCAGCTCGTGATTTACAGCAAATCGCTCTGCTGGAACTCTGCAGTGTTTTTTAGAGGGGCAAANATCTATAGATCACCAGCACATTAATGAGCTTGTGCTTTATGGAGCATCCTGTGAGCAGAGAGAGCAGCTCTCATATGGCTGTGGAAAAAATTCCTCTGGTTAAGCTAAATCAGGAAAAGACGTGTTTGGTGCGTTACATAAACGTATTAAAAATTGGATGTCAAAAAGCCCTGCCTCTCCCTGCCCAAAAGCAGCAGCAAGTTAGAGAATCTAAGTGGCTTTAATTTGCTTGCTGGCTGGATCAGCCTCAAAATTCGGTGAACTCTCCATCAAAGCTGATGAGCTGGAAGCCCCTGTGGCTTCACTGGATGGAAGGAGAGAAAGGAGGAGATGGAAAGAGAGGAAGAGAGGAATGGGCCGAGTTAAAATGAGCTTGGTTAAAACCAAGCAGGGAATAGAAGTGTTTCAAACAAATCAGTTAATACAACCCTTGGGAGCAAGATTGTCTCCAGGATGTGAATGTCTGTTCTTTACCCTGTTCCTTTAATTAAAATATTTCTAATGATTTATTTAGTTCTTTTCATTAAAAGAAGCCAGGCTGGCAACAAGAAAATAACCATTTATGGCACAGCAGGGCTGCCTTTGGCTTCCCTTCGCAGGAACATGGAGGGGAGGTAGGTTGGGCAGGAGCCTGCCCGGTCTCACAGCTCTCTGGGGATGCCCTTCCCAGTCAAACACATCCCAACGAACTCCTTCAGGCTGGGAGGGGCCCTGACACCCCTCTGGGCACTGGTGTGGGTTAAGAAAGATCCCTGGGAAAGGGAGAGAAGGTGGAAAAGCTGTCACAGGAGCAGTTGTATAAAAATCACCTCTTTCTAGGCGAGTTCATGAGGGTTTGCAGCCACCCCCAAGGCACTGCCCTGTCCTCCCAGCACTTTTTCCCTGTGGCTGGAAGTGCTCCATCCCCACGCTGCACCCCGATGGGGAATGTGGAAAACTTAATCCCAGCGCAGCTTTCCTGGGCATCTCACAGACACAGAGCTCCTTATTTACCGAGCTGTTACAACGGGTCAGGAAAGGTTTCCTCCTGTCACACCAGGTTTGTGGGGAAGAGATGAGACTTTAGTCTCAAGGCAGATCAGGCTGCAGTCACAGCTCCCCGTGGAGCTCTGGGAGAAGCTCTGCTCCAAGAGGACCTGTGCGTTTAACGCAAAGTCCCTGCCACGTCCAAACGCATCAAACCAAAGCTGTCACAGGGAGCTTTGCAGCGTTTCCTCCCTGAATCCAGCTGAATTTGTGCTCCCATTAATGCAGATGGGCTTGGATCTGTCACTTCTGTTTGGAGGGTGATGGGTTTGGGAAAGGATTAAAAGGGCATTGATGCTGTGGGAGATCTCGCTGTGGGGAAAATGCCATCCTGATCGCCCCTGCTCGCTCGGAGAAAGGCAGCATCAAAGCCAAGCTGTCACTTGACAGGTAAGAAGTGGCAGGTAACATCCTTGCCAAGGCTGAGATTCACTGCTGCCAGGCCAGGAGAGGGTTCCTGGTGCCAAAATGCTCTGTTGGTGAGGGCAGGATACAATAGCTTTTGTTCTCTGCCAGCATCTAGAAGTGGCAATCTCTGAGAAAAGGGCAGCAGTGGAGCTGTCAGCAGAGAAACGAGACTGATGAAACCCCTTTTTTTAACTGGGACTTGTATTTTTTCTCCTGAATGAGGTTTGGATTTACCAGCAAATTCCTTGGATTTGTGTCGTGTAATCTCCCCAGTGTGCTACCTGTGGCCCCACACGGTTATCCTCAACTTCGGCTCAAACCAGAAAATACGGCTTGGGCAGAAAGTGTGAGATGGGGAAATACCACTCAAATTAATGATTTTAATGAAATCTGCTCGGTGTTCTGTGGGCAGAGGAAAGCTGTGAGGAACCTACGAGCTCTGAGACAAAAAGTAAATGAGAGTGTGAGCTGAGCAAACCTGTTAGAGAGGAACCATAAACCGAGAGTGAAATGAGCTTGACCTTCCCCACACAGGGGAGAGATGGTGGGGAGCTCCTGACATGGGGCTGCCCCATTTGCTTTCCTTCCCAGAAGCAGCTTGGAAAGGTTCACAGCACCCCCTTTTTTCCCTTTTTCATGGAAAATCTTCCCATTTTTCCCCTAACCAAATCATTTTGAGCAAACGCAGCCACAAGCTTTAGAACCAAAGGGTCGTGAGCGTGAGCTTGCAGCTGCCCCGAATTAGCACCTGTGACAGGCCAGAGATTGGCTCTGGCATCACCCCCTCCAAGGCCTGATAGATCAAGACAAATCTAAATGATCCTGAGGCGCGTTCCTGATGAAGTCAAACGCGCTGTGTCTGCCAGCCGGGGCTCAGCCAGAGCCACGGTGACACCCCGAGCACCTCAGGGTGCAAATGATGGGGATCCACGGCCCCTTTTGGTCCCCGGAGCACCGCCCTGAGCCGAGGACACCCAGGACACGCTCCCAGCCCTGCCCTGGCTCTGGCTCACCTGCCGGAAGCCGCCGCGCGTGTGCTGCAGGATTTTCAGGGCGTAGTTGGAGCGTTGGCCTTTGCTGTTGAATTCGATGTGGCCGGTGAGACCTTCCAATTCTACCTGTCCAAGAGAGACTCAGTTACAGCGCCCAGCGAGGCTGCCCCACCCCAGAGCCCCCCCAGAGACAAGAGGGGTGGCCCCACGCACACCCCGCACTCCCAGCAGGGACAGCAGTGTGACACTCTTATCTCAATCCTAATTATTTTTGGAGTCTGGATGGAGGAGAAAAGACACGGAGAGGAGCAGGGAATCAGCAGCACGAGGTGCAGGACTCCCCAGATTTCCTTGCTTTGGAAAAACCAGCTCCACATCCCCTCGCTGCCTCCCTCCATCCCAAGGCTAAGACCACTGGGTCTCCAAGCAGCAGAGTTATGGGGAGCCTGGAGGATTTTGTCGTCCCTGGCTAAAGGTGAGATTTAAAACAATGGGCCGAAGTGGTACAAGGCTCAGGTTCAGCTGAGCTTTCCTTTGTGGGAAAAAAACCCCCTTATTAATAAAAAACCCTTTAAAAATTTCCTTGTCTCAGTTTCACCCCAAACAGACTCAGAAACCTTCTCCTGCTGCATGGTCACCTCAGCTCTGAGGAGCCACAAACTCCAACTGTTCCACAAGGATGGCATTTCAGAGTGTTCTCGTGCCAGATTTAGGCTTGTTTGGTCCCAGAAATGACAATTTTGGGTTCAAAGGAGCCCAAACCCATATAGGGGAACTCGCATCTTGCCCCTGAGCAACTGTACTGCATGATCTCATATCAGCTCAAGTCAGAGCTCAAATCACTTAGAAACATTCATACTTTTAAAAAAAAAACCCATTGAATTCCAACTTTTCTGCAGCAAAAGCCCGAAAAAGGGAGAGTTTCATGTCCTTCCGAGGCCGCTGACAACCCAAACCCTCAGATCTCTCTTTTCAGTGCCTTCAGAGAGCCCGGCCGCAGCCAGCCCTGCTGCTGGCAGTGAGGAGCAGCCCTCAGCCCCCTCTCACCATTCTCAGGTAGTTCATGAGGCTGGTGCCGTGCTGCCAGATCTGCGCCGAGCCGCAGGACAGGGGCTTGACGCCGATCTCCTGGCTGCGGTTGAGCTCCTGCACCGCCGTCACCACGGCGTACACGGCGTCGAACAGCAGCGCCGAGGACAGCTGCAGGGTGGGGGGAAAGGCAGGGAAAAGTCAGCTGGAGAGACAAAAATCCACTTTCCTGCTGCACCTCGGAGCTGGAGAGTGTTCTGGGCACAGCCCGGGATCAGCTGGGATAGCCTTTGTGCGGGCTTGGTTCATCCGTCACTGTCATCTCTCTATCTCTGCTTGTCCTTGCTCCTTCCCAATCCTTTCTGTCTCAGTTTCTGCAGTTTTCCTTTCCTAATCAAAGGAGGTTTTTGAGCGTTTTGGTGGCTCTGATCAGTCTGCTGGCCAGGGGGAATGCTCCTGAGAGAACCAGGAATTGCCAGAGGGAATTGTTCCTGAGATCCTGTGCCTGCTCCCATAGAAGAAAAAACAACCGTGCTGCTTCAGCCACCAGGGGTGGCCTTCTCCGACCCCTTCTTTGGCAGGCAGACCCACAAAAAATGAGGTTTTGCTCGATCTGCCTGTCAAGCAGCCAAATCCTGCCTTTCAGACCCCACAGACATCACCCACCCCTTGCTACAACCTGCAGTTCCCTGCTGGAACAGCACTGCTGAGGGCACGCCCAGAGTGACAGAGCTCATCCCCTCTCCTTCTCACCTTGGCTTTGGTTGCCTTTCCCAGGTTTCTTTGTCCACCCAGCCTCACAAACCCCGTGCACAACAGTTTCCATGGCTTTGAGCTCGTTACCAATCAGCCATTTCCTCCCTCGTGCTCACTGTTGCGACTGAGATTTCACTTTTAATTACTGTCACCTCCTGACTCTGCTGGAATTAAGCCCTTGCAGCTCATGACTATCAAGGCTGCATTTTCCTCATGGGTACTTCCAGGAGCATCCTCTTCCCATCCCAGCTCCTGACAGAGGGTTCAGTCTCCAGCCTGGGGCTGCTTTCCCCACCTTACCCCGGCCGTGGCTTCCAGCCCTGCAGTGGCATCTGCATCCTCTCCTCCTCTCAGAGCCTGACCAGCTTTATTCACTGCTGCCAGTGGCCCTGCTGGGACAATCTCGCCCAGTTCAATGGTCCCAACAAACCTTTGGCTTCCACTCTGTTGCTAATTTGGACTTAACCCTGCTGGATTTTACTCAGACCAGTGGTGAGACCTCACTGACCACACTGGTGTGAGATCAGACACTTAAAAAGCAGCGCAAACCCCTCAAAACCTACAAACCATCCTAAATTAAAGGCAGGATTCCAGCCCAGTGCCATCAAAACCCCAAACACCAGCTCTGACAGCACCAGTGACCTCTCTCTCCTCCAACCTGCTAAGGCTGACCTAAACATTCCCCTCCTGGGAAGCCTTTTCCAGAGATTCTTAAAGAAGCTGATAAATCCTTCTCCCCACCTTTATTTTCTCCTTCAATACAAATTCTTTCCCTTACAGAGCTTCTCCAGCCTGTCCTGTCCTCAGCCCCTGTTCCATGAAGCTCTTTCCATGCACTTCATTTTAATTATGAACTCACTCCCATTCGGGTTACAGGATGTCACACCCAATTAGCAATTCCTTTCCCCAATCAGGAACCATATTAACATCAGCTGGACAAATGAAACTGTTATGAGACCAAACACAACCCCACGACCCCAAAGTTTCACCCATTTCCTACCAAATCAGAATATTAGCCCAGCATTTTTAATTGTCTCCTGCTGGGTTTCCATTTCCATTTTCCCTGAGCAGTTAATCCCTTATTAGCTGGTGAGCGAGAGCCTTGTAGATCTCAGTGAAGCATTTGACATTATTGATTGGAATGTTTTACTCCTGAACTCTGGAAAATTCATTAGGATTTCTGCCAGCACCCTTTATGATTTCAAGCAATTTAAGTATTGGGGAGGGTGTGGAGATACACAGGATCAAGTCCTCATGGCATGGAATAGGAATCCTTCCCCTGCAGCCTGACTTTGCATGGAACAGGTGAGAATCACACAGTTTTGAGGTCATAACCTTCAGCAGAGGAGAGGAAATAAAACCCTCTGGAACATCCTCCAGGCAGATCCAGCCAGAGGGATCTGTCACTGCCCTCAACTTTCCCCATGTCCCCTATAAAAACCTCTCACTACTTTTATATTCTCATTTTAAACCACAGCTTTGTCCCTCTGTCACAAAAAAGCCAATTTGCCTGCTAACAAATCGATTCTCTCCCTCGCCTGCTCCGTCTGATTTGTGCAGAGCCCTGTTGGTTTTGTGCCCCTCTGCGATATCAGAGCTCCATGGAAAATCCAGGGGGCCTGGGGGACTTCCCTCAATCCCCAAAGCCAAATTCTTGACAATTCCTGACACTGACACATGAACAGGTTTGGGTTTTGCCACGTGGGGTTTTTTTTTCTCTCCCTAAAACATTATCAGCTGTATCTTTGCCCCCAAACCCAACACGGGGAATTAAAACCATTAAAAACCCTGTGAAATAGACTTTGCAATCTGGATTTTATTCAATGACATAAACACTTAATTACAAACATCTGTTTTAGCCCAAATTCTAATTACCAAATCTAGCCATCTGTAATTTGAATGATTTTCTCTGATTTCCTTTCTTTGCAATGTGATTAATGAGAATGGCATTAGAGCAGGCAGCTCCCTCCTCCTTTGTCAGATGCTTCCTCAGCTCCAGCAAGAAAGCCCTGGGATTTTTGCAGCTCACAGGAAACCTCCCTCCTGTCACTTCCAGCTGTTGAGCTTCCTTTTCCCTCTTTAGGATGAGTTATCCCATGAGCTAACTCCTTCCCAGGGCTACAAGGGGAAGTTCTAACACAGAGAGACGCTCCCTGCCGGATTTCCAACAGCAGAGGCAGAAAGGTCCTGGATTCGCCTCACAGACAAAAGAAACTCTGCCTGGGAATATTTCACCTCCGCTCTGGAACTTCCCCACCCTCAAATCCTTTTCCCACCACCTGGAACGTGGCATTTTGAAGAATTCCAGTCCCTCCAGGCATCGTTTCGCATCCTCCCACCCACAGGTTTTGCTGGATGCTCAAGACAACGCGGCCTAAGAAGCTGCAGTGAGAGTTTCCAGTGAGAGTTTCCATTTCCCCGTCGCACCTGCTGCCGGTTCCTGCTGGCTCCTGTTTGCACTGCGAGGAGGAAATTTGTTTTTAATGCCTCTCAACAGCCCCTGCAATCCAAAAAGGAATCTTCCTGGTAGAAATCCCACGGAGGTTGAGCAGAGCAAGCTGATTGCAGCTGCCTCTGGGTGGGAGGGAGAGCAGGATGGTCCCAGGCACACGAGCTCAAGTCAAGCCAAAGGATGTGGGCACAAAGGGCAAAATTCTCCTGATTTTGCCTCTTAAGCACCACCCCTCTGTGGTGACAATAAGGAGGTTTCCAGCAGCTCAGCTCATCAAGGGGGCTCTGCGTTCATTGAAATCCATGCAAAGGGGTTCAACTGATGATATTTTCCTCTCTCTCCCCTCCCCCCCTGCACCTCTGGTGTGGCAAATCTGCTTTGCAAACTCTCCCAGTTGTGGAGAATCCCAGGGGAATACTCCAGGGCTGACGTGCACACTCCTCAGGGAGATGCTGGAGCACAGAGCACAGCTCGGCCCCTCGGCATCTGCCTGAGCCAGCCCTTCCTGTGCCATCTGCAGCCACAATCCCTCCTCCACGAGCCATTTTCCTGGAGGTGAAACACACAGGGACAAACTCCACGAGGGAAACACTGAATCAGAGCTGCATCACCCCCTGCACTCACAGAGAAATACAATCCAAATTAAGATTAGGCTTGAATTTAAAGCTGTGCCCCCAGTCCAGCACAGAGAAGCCCCACAAAGCTCTGCACCCCAAGGACCTTTGGGCAGCTCTGACTTTCAGGGTCACTTTGGTATTTTCCACATCAGGAGGCTCCCCTGTAAATCACAGATTGACACCTCAAGTCCTCTCCTACCTACTTAATAAAAATGCTCTGCCCTGGCTCATCCTTCCCGTTCCTGGATCAGCATCTCCCCACAAAATCCAATCCAAGGTACAACAGCAGCCTGGGGATGTCCCTGAGCTCTTTAGCACAAGGTTAAATAGGATTAAATAATTAAATGACTTAATAATTGAAATAATTTTTTAAAATTATTTGAGACCAGAGTTTCTACCCCTGCATTGCTCAGGACCATCCTGAAGCTCTTCCCACGAGGTTTTCCCGATGTCCCGTCACAGTTCCCAGCTCAGGGAGGTTCTGGGGGATGGGAATGGACTTTACTTACTGCTGGCCCAGTGAAAGGAGCGTGGTCGCAGTTCTCCTGCCAGGACTGGTTGAGGCTCTGGACAAACTCTTGGAAGAAGGCATGAGACTGGT
The DNA here is from genome assembly GCA_013398855.1 of Mohoua ochrocephala. Taxonomy (NCBI): domain Eukaryota; kingdom Metazoa; phylum Chordata; class Aves; order Passeriformes; family Acanthizidae; genus Mohoua; species Mohoua ochrocephala. The sequence goes on from VZTA01026542.1 coordinate 99,070, forward strand.
TGAAAATGGAGAATCCCAGGATGTTGACTCGGTCGTCCAGCAGGCTGTCCAGGCGCTGGAGGGAAAACTCCTACAGCAGCCCAAAACACAGGACGGGATTAGAGGGGAAAACAGGCCCTGAAACTTCAAACCCACTCGGTGCCCTTGAAGGGAATGGGACCATGGAGCTGTGAGACCCTGGATGTGAAACCCACCCAGCTGTTGGAAGGGAGAGCCTGGGGTTTAACCAGGATTTAACTCACGGTGCTGCTCATCTCAGGCTTTTAATGAAGATGTCAACTAAGTTCAGTACATCATTGGCCAAATCCCACCAAAAAAACCCCCAAAACCCTCCAAAGAGGGTGTCACTCACCTGCTGAGTGAAGCTGCTCTATCACCACATCCAGTTTGGGGACACCAAGTTTCAGCTGTTAAATTAAATCAGTTCTTTCCCACAGGAGCAGGAACCTAATTCTACCTAACCCTAAAAAACCCCAATCCTGCACTGCTCCTTTGTGCTGCCAGGTACCAGGAGGAGATGCCACCCCAATGCCCTGGGGAGTGGTGGAAGGTGCCCTGACCGTGGGTTTTGGAGCTGGGAGCCTCCTCTTGCACTTCTGCAAGCGGTAAGAAGTATAAAAACGACTACATAAAAAACATGGAAGCACAAAGGGAGGGCTCTGTTTTGCTCCTCACATCCATGGAAGCAGCTACATGACAAAGCCTGGAGAAGAGTCCAGCCCTCCTTGTCCTATTAGCAGGGAATAATGGCCCCTTCCTCACTAATTTCTCTTCTGCTAATTGCTGAAGTGGAGTGAGAAGGTGGGAGTGACAAGTCCAGCAAAGACTGGATTCCCCTCACGGATACAGCCCTCCCTGGGCTCCTTGGGGGATGAGATTCCAGCAAGTCGAGCCATTTTTTATCTTTGCTGGGCACGCAGGAGCAATTCCTGTAAATCTCCCAAACATGGGACTTACAAGACTGTTCCAGCCCGGCCAACTCCCACGGGAAGGCGATCAAACCCAGGATGAAGCGCATTTTGGACACAGCGCCGCGTTAACGTTGGGTAACGTGAAATTGCCTGTGAACTATTGATTCATTTGAATGATATCATCCCCCTGCCTCGCTGACAGGTGATCCATTCACCCACGGCATCCTGTCAGCCCCAGCAACGGGGGCAGATGGCTAATGAGGAGCTGGGCCTGAGGAGATGCTGGCTGCAGGCACGGCAGCAGGAGCGATGTTAAACCCCTGTAAAATCCTCTGTCCCCGCAGCCAGAGCCCCGAGGCAAATTGTGCAGGGCACCAGGCAAACAGCTGCCCCGCTGCCCTCTTGGCTTCGGGGTATCCAGGAGGAAAATGAGATGTTTTGTACCGGAACAGCCACAAAATCCAAGACTTCCTTCTCGTGCCAGCCCGCACCAGCCTCAGGGCAGCTGAAATTAGTGCGTTTATTTATTTACCGGGCCTTTTCTCCCCTGAAAACACTTCCAAGCTTTTGAAGTTGAAGGTTTTGTTATGCTCTGGTCTTTAAATTAGCAATTACTGGGTGAGGGAATGAAGCGGTCTCATTTCATGAGGGGAAACTGAGGCAGGGGTGAGATTCACCCCAGCCAGGCACAGCCACAGGGCTGAACCCACAGGTCCTGCCTGCCCTGACTGGCTGAGTGCCGTGGTCAGAACCAGCCCCTGAAGGGGTCTTTTCCCACTTTTCCTGGGGAAATTCCCACTTTCCCTGGGTAAATTCCATGCTGCTGCCCTGAGGCAGCTGCCAGGACTCTCTGCCTGCAAAACGACCACAGCCAGACCCCAACAGGCTCCCCCAGAGCCAGTAACTTGCTCTGGTTCAAACGTTACCAGCAGCTTTGCCCAGCTCCCGTCACCACTGGCTGCTTTGTGCAAGCTTTGGTCTTTTCCTACAGCCAACCCTCTCCATATCCATCTTTTTCCAGGCAAGCCTCCAGCTGCAGAAAACCCCGTTTCTGTGGCTGTCATGTCCATAAAGTATCACAGCATCACCTCTGTGACACACAGGGGTGGCATGGCCTGTACCCGACCCCTTCCACCCACTGCTCCCTGTCCCTTCCCTCTGCTCCAGCTCCAATCTTTGGCCATTTAATGTCTTTCCATCAGATGAGCACAAAAGCAGCCAGCAGAGCGGGGTCAGGAGGAAATGAGCCGTGAGCTGCCTATGCAATGAGATGGAGATAAACCACCCTAGGGGGACACACTTCATTTGCACTGGGATAAGAGAGATTTGGTAAGGTCAGGCTTTGCTGCAGAGGGCAAAGGGTCGAGAGCATCCCGATACTCCCGGAGCTGCCAGCTCAGCTCCTGTCCCTATTTGTTGGGGTTTTTTTTCCCCTTTTTACACGCTCATTCACCACGCTTGACATTTCCAAACCCACGTTTTGCAAACAAAACCTCATTTGCTATTCGAGACCTGCACCTCTCAGCTGATTTCCCACCCGTCCTGCCCTCCTCCCACGCTGCAAGAGGCAAACACAAGGCAGGACAAGGGGTGGAAAACCCCTGCTCTCAGGGGTGTTTTCAGGTGGAGAGCCAAGGATTTCTCTTTGAGGCATAGTGAAGGTGATTCCTACACAAAACAGTTTCCCAGCTGCCTTTTTCTCCTCCTGGAGTTACTCTCCCTCATCCCCAGTGCTGGATGGTGCTTTTGCAGGATAGAAGATTCCCAATGCAGTAAGAGCAAAGAGCCATTAGGAAAATAACTCTCCCATCCTGTTTAAAAGGGGACTCCAAGCCTCCTCCACCTGTGCAAACACAGCTTCGTAACCACGGGCTTTCAGAAAATGCCATCAAAATGGGTGCAAACAGCAGCTCCCTCATTTCCTCCTATTCCACTGCGGTGTTTTATCCCTCTCCCTACATTGGAGGAATTGCAATAATTGCCCAAAACTTGGCCCTCAATCTCAGTCCAACCTGAGGCACAGAGAAGACCACCAGGAATCAGGCCAAGGTGAATTTCAGGGACACAAATCCTGCCTGCCTGAATTCCTCCCCCTCTTTCCACTCTGTTTTTTAAAACACCCACCACATGTCAATATTCTGTTTCAAGAGACCTCAGTTAAAAATTAGGCCCGGAGGATCTGCAGCCAAAATTAATGAACTTTTTTGCAGAAGAAAAATCCCCAGGCCTTGCTCCAATCACAGCAAATTTGGCAGCACCACCACCAGGCAATTACGGTGTAGATTTTCTGACTGCTACTACAGGGCTGCAACCACTGAATGTGTGCTGTTAAATAACAACACTTAGCAGTTCCGTGGCACTCTATATTTTCCGAGTGCTAGGCACACATTAGCTAATTGAATTCCACGGGCTTCCCTGAGAGACGGCGCTGGAGGAGTTATTAGAGGATGAAGTCACTCCCCGGGTTCCTGCACCACTTGACCCGCACTCTTCACTTTCCAGCAGCACACAAACCCCACGGAATGACCCCAGCATTGAGATCACTGCGAGGACCTGGCTGATAAAAGCCACGGAGCTGAGCTCTGTGATCCCAAAGCCGTGAGATTGGATTTTCCGGCATCGCCGGGCGTGAGTTATGATCAGGTCTGCAGGAAACACTCCCCGTTCCAGTAGGGACACAGAGCCATCAGGAACAAGTGTGTAACTCAGTGCTTTCAGCTCTGGATGGAGGATCAGCCGATCCCAACCAGGACTCAGCACCCACAAGCCCCCTCCCACCTCAGCTGGCACCGGGGCTCCTGCAGCACCCCTGAGTTTGGGAGGGAATTGTCCCTCCTGCCCTGCCCGTGTCACTCTGTGACACCCCAGCAGTGACACGCTGCCCCTCACACTGGCACTGGGTCAGGGTGCAAAACCACGGCTGCCTCGCCCCGGGGGGAATCCTGCCTTGGAGTTATTATGCCCAGAATACAGAGGAGGAAACTGAGGTGCAGAGTGAAAAACAACAAGAGATTTAATACCTGGCAGCACAGCTCTTAGAAACACAGGATCACGGAGTGGTCTGGGTTGTGAAGGGACGTTAGGCAGCATCTCATTCTACCCTGACACCTTCCACTATCCCAGGCTGCTCCAAGCCCCATCCAGCCTGGCCTTGGACACTCCCAGGGATCCAGGGGCAGCCACAGCTTCTCTGGGCACCCTGTGCCACAGCCTCCCCACCCTCACAGGGAAGAATTTCTTCCCAATATCCCAGCTAAATCTACCTTCCTTCACCTTAAACCCATTCCCCCTTTATCCTATCGCTCCATGCCCCTGTAAAAATCCCTCTCCGGCCCTCCTGTAGGTCACCTTTGGGCACCGGAAGGTGCTGTGAGGTCTCCCTAAAGACTCTCTTCTCCAGACCAAGCAGCCCAGAAGAGATGGGAGTTAAAAACCTGCCTTACAAGGCAAAACATCAAAGCCAGCATTCATCTATCAGCATCTCACTAATGAGGCATCATCCCAAACCTGCAGCTAAAGGAAATCCCAGAAATTATGGCCAGTTCTTCCCTCACCAATGACCCCACTGCTTCCCAAGAAGAGTTGCTGGAGACTTCAGCATGGAAAGGGCCAGCCCAGCAGGAGATTATCCGTGTCACAGCAGCCTGCCCCGTAAAAAAATGCATTTTAAAGCATGGAGCTGCCTGCCCTGCCCTGCCCCGCCGGGATGTCCCTCCGGAGAGTGGCTCCTGGTAACTGCTGCCCCTGCAGCGGCCGCTCTGCTGCTCAGCACTGCAGCAGCTCCTCAGCTCCTTCTGGCTGCATCGATTTTGCCAGTGATCCTGTTCTGCAGCCCGCGTGTGTGTGCAGGACCTCGATCCTTATCTCATTTTTAATAACCCAGAGCGCCCGGGCAGCGGGAGGCAGCGAGCGGTGCCTGCAGGCTGGGGACGAGCCTGAAGAGGCGTTCCTGTCACTGCCGGGGACACCCAGACCTTCCCACACCCTGTCTGACCTCATCCCAAACCTCTGGAAAGAGCAGGATTTGCTCAATTCAGGCTGCACCACCAGCAAGATGCCTCCCTCCCTCCTCTCTCCTGCACACACGCAGTTTTATTTTCCTCTCCTAATCACTGCAAGGACTTTATTGGATTTTTGGATCTGCTGATTAACAGCCTCCAAAACACCCTCCAACACTGTCATAGTGCTCGGCAGGAGAAACTCACTGCTGTAAACTCAGCAGAGGCTGCACTGACCTCGCTCCCCTCCAGCCCCTCTGACAGCACCAAAAGCTGATTTACACCAGGCCCAGGACACTCTGTGCTGTTCCTTCTCTTTTTTTTATGTGGGATGGGAAAGGAGAACTCTGGGCCAAGGCTTCCATTTCTCTATTAAACCCTCGCTCTGGCAAAACTTCCTTGTCCAGAGTGTTTGGTGCTTAGAAAAGCTCTCCAAACCCAGACTGCAATGTCCATGCTGAGATTTCTTGGCAGCTTTTGTGCAAGAGCCAAACCTGCAGTGCCAACTCAGCACAGCTCTGGTGACTTCACTGCTGACATCACCAATGTGTGTCATTACTCACCATCTGAGGGTTAATAAAGTATCCCAGGGCAGGTTTTGGGCAAACAGAACTCCAGGGAGCCTCTCCCCAGGTCATGGAAGGCAGAACCACCACGCTTAACCCAAAAGGAGCTTGACCCTGCAATGGTCACTTCTTCACCCCCTGGCCCAAAGTGACCAATTTTTCTCCCAAGTATCACCAAACCTCCTCAGTTAGAGGTGGAAAAAACTCTGCCTTTACCTCCCTGGATCCTGTTGCCATCAGAGCCGAGCTGCCAAGTCTGCTAATCATTCCAAAGCTCCCCTCAGAACACATTTATTTGTTCACTCAAGTGGACAATATTATGTTAAGTGCTTTCTATGGTTTTCCTGAAAGGCTCCATTTATTTATAAACGATCAACGGAGTCAATAAGTTTCTAATGGGCCACATGTAAAAATCAATTTCTTTAGGAGGGAAAAAAGTCATCACAGCAACAATTTCAGTAGGTAAGGCGATGGGGTAGATCTACTCAAGACAATGCTAGCTGGCCATTCAGGTAGGGAAAGAGAAGCTGTGACCTCAGGGAGGCTCAGGGAGGATTTAGGGGAACCATCTTTATAGATACAATTGGATTTCTCTTCCAAAAAAAGCATCGATGTGCCATATGGGTCTTGAACCACCTCATGCAAAGCCAGCTGTTAAATTTTGGAGGCTGTTCTTCAAATAAGAGCACTTTTGGGAAAATACACTGCCCAAACTTTGACTTCTCTGCAGGGAGCCCGAGATTTGGAGAGAGAGACACATCCACAAAGAACAAAGAGGACAAGTGCTAAATGCTGGGACCTAAAAAAACCCAGCTCTTGGAAAACAAGGGGTGCGAAGTAGGGCAGAGGGAAAGAGAGAGGTTTGCCCTCACCTCAGAGGGGCTGGAGTGTGTCTGAGAGAGTGATTTACCCAAAAACTGGGAATCAAGCACAGGGATCTGGTCAGAAAGCGAAGAAGACTCAGGCAGGCAGCAAAAGGCAGAGAGGCCCAGTTCCTGCTTTGTCTAAATCCTCCTTCCCTCATGCTAACTAGAATGAGGAGAAATTGCTCTGGCAGCCTTGCAAAAGCCTGATTTGTTTGCCCTGCTACCACATGCCACGGAAAATATGATCCATAAATCCAGGCAGTGATCGGGGCACTCCAGAACACTTCGCGTCAGCTGCTGGGAACCAGGAGGGCTGGCTGGGCTGAGAGGGGAGATTTGTCACAGGGTAACGAGACACTCTGCCTTCCTCACCTGGGCACAGAGAGGGAGGTGGCCCTGGCAGCACAAAGGCCAAACATCACGGCCTGTGCTGGAGCTCACAGCGAAAAAGAAGATTATTTCACAAAGAAAAGGTAATTTCACAGAGCAGGACTGAAAACCTAAGCCCTGGTCAAAGCCTAATCTGTAGTTCCCTGTCCCTCTGCTTGATTTGACATCATTCCCTCCTTCCAAGGGGTGTCACCCTGCTGACAAGCCACAGCAGCAACGCGTGACACTGTCTGGGGGATTTGGACACCAATTTCCCCTCCAGTTCCAGTTCCAGGCTGACAATTCAGCTTTGAAACCCCTGTCCTATATGAAGACCTCTTTATAAATCACCAAACAAAGAAGAGAAAGCGGGAAACAAGGACAAAAAAAACCCCAAACCCAAACTGATTTATCTGGTATGTGGGAATTGAACACGGCAGCTGTTTTATCAGCAACAACACCTGCACACAATTTTGTCAGGGAACAAAACTGCACCCCGTGAATAGCCCTGCCTGACTTAAGGCATTGGGAAACCTCCTTTACACCTTCCCCCTTACAGTAAGAATTTTAATCGTTTCAATTATTCCCATCTAATCGCCTTGACAAATATTTTGAAATCTAAACCCAGCCTGAGGTCCGTACGTTATTAAAAGAAAAAAAAAACCAAAATAAAACAAAACAGAGAGGGGGGGAAAAAAAAAAGACAAACCCAACAAGCTACACGGAATTAACAAGCTAAAAGAATTAATTGTAGCATGGGGTTTTGGAGGCATCCGACAGCCCTCCTACTCCGTGCTGCTGATTTCAGGGATTTCCAGTGCTGGAAGGAACGTTTTCCTTCAATGCACAGCAGTCTGCTTGCAATGGTCTATTTATGCACTATTGCTGTTATTATTACTATTATTATGATGATGATGCACATCAGTGCCCCCTCACATGGCCGTGAGCTCTGTGGAGACCCAGACAGCCCTGCCAGGGAGAGGGGAAGGGATGATGAACGGCTCTGAGCTCATCCCAGCACCTCTCCAGGGAATTTCATCCCTCCCCAAAGCCCCAGAGCAAGGGAATCGTCGCCACGTGGAGATGCCAGGGAGAAACTTGGGTTGGATGGAGATTTTTTGCCAGGGGATGGAGGACAGGAGGGCTGCCCCAAATGCAGGTGATGGATGCGGGGAGGACAAAAGCACCAGACCTGAGAGTTCCATTAGGAGTCCTGGAAAATTTGCCAGGCTGCTGCTGCCGACACAAAGGGTGCCTGGAGCTGGCTGGAGGAGGCTGATAATGAATTTGCACGCAGGAAAGGAGCCTGTGGATATTTTTCCATCGGGCTGCAATGCGTTTCCATGGGTTGGGGGCTGAGGACTGGGTTCCTCCTCATCTGCTCCAGTGATCTACTAAGAGCTGAGAGAGCACTGGTGCCACTCCCTGCAGCCACCAGGCTGGGACAGAGGGGCAATCACCCCCCAAAAATCCCCCTCCTGTGCCCCAGCACACAGAGAATTCCCTCCTCTAACTCTCACAGAGAGCAGAGCTGCACCACACCACGAGCTGTCGGCTGGGATGTGCTTATTAAATAAAATTAATGCTAAAAGACAGAAACAGAATTCCCCTCTAGAGCTGCAGGGCAGGTGTTTAATTCAGCATTTTATCCTATTTTCTCCTCTTTTTTTCTTTTTTGCCTGAAATATTTTTCCATCTCCAAGCAGCTCGGTGCTCTACAAACTCTCTACTCCTTTCCTGATGGGTTCTCTCTCCATTTAAGCCATCTTTTTGCTTGCTCCCCTTGACAGTAGTTCACTATGATTTTATCTTTTCTATTAGGCAGTGATTGCAGAACCTCAGAGGGTTCATTAGGAGCTTGATAATCCCTCCAGATTTATGAGCCTAAATTGCTCACTCCCATCTCCAATCCCCATTTAAATATTACTAATTTCCTTAAACAACTCTTCCATCTGCCCAGGTTTTGTCTGATGTCACCTTTCCATAATGATCCCTGCCGAAAATCCAGTTAGTTCTGCTAAGAGCTGGGCTTTTGGACAAAGTGCTTAAAATAACCTGGGTAAACAGATTAATACCCTGAGAGTGTGAATGGCAACAAAACTCGTTTCTTTCTCACCTGCCATAGCTGCATTCCACGAGATGAATGGGTTTGAAAGGCAAATTTCACCTCCAGCAAATGCTTAATCACACCCGTGCTCGGAGCTGGTGTGGGGGTGGAGGTGGGAGCTTCATTTTTAGAGTTGTTTCTGTTGTCTGAGCAGCATCCCTGAGCAGACTCCGCTGTGCTGGGGATGTACAAATGGAAATCCCTCACTGTGTGCACAGCCCTGCTCTGCGGGGCTGTGACCAGGGCTGGGGAGGGCAAGTGCAAGAGGAACAGCTGTTGGGAGCAGTGGAAATACTTGCTGGGAGCAGTGGAAATACTTGCTGGGAGTGGGGAATGGCTGGGTTTGGCATCGTGGCAGATCTGGTGGGGATGGCACTGTTCCTCAGCAGCTCTGCCGGCGCAGTGACACCGTGATTTGGGGCACAAACCACAACCCCCAGGCTCCATCCCTGCCTGATCCCCTCAGGAACATCCCTGCCTCTGCCTGTCCTGCCCATTCCATGGGGATGAACCGGATCAGTGAGGTTTGTTTTGCTGGACTGACCTGTGCATTGAACACTGACAGGAGCCCAAGTGCTGTTGGTCCAGCCAGGAGCCTCGTGGCCTTTTTCATTTCTTGCATTTCTCTCTCTCTGACACCTCCTTCCCCTTACCCCTTCTCCGTTCTGTGCCCCAATCGCTCCCTTGGCTCCCAACCCCTCCATTTCCCTCCTTCCCCTGCTCCTCTCCACTCCAGCTCCCCGGCCCACACGTTTGGCTCCAGCCCTTCCCGTCTGTCTCCCACCCAAACACAAAGCGTGACTCAGCTCCCGGCTTCCCTGCCAGAAATATTAATGGAAATTAGAGAATAGGAGAATCATTTGGGCTGGGAGGCACCTCCACCGAATCCCCCAGGCTTCCATCAGCCCCATGCCAGCACTAACAGCCGGGTTCCTGCTCTCCTGGTGGCACTTCCCTCATGCCCCGGGGCAGCCCTGGAGCTGCTGCAGAGGGAGAGGTTTCTCTGATGTTTATTTTGGGTTTCCCGTGCCGCTGCCTCAGCCCATCACTCCTCGTTCAGCACAGCGCTGTGGGGTTTAACCACACGATGCCCCCATTAATGTTATTAGTGGCCATAAAGCCAAACTGCCGTGCTGGAGATATACCCCGCTCTCAACATTTATGGGATCATCCCTCCTTTGTCTCAGGGAGCAGCACAGCGGGAGACCACAGGGCTGTGATGCCTTCCAATGCTCATCCCATAGCAGCCTGGCCTTTTCCCAGCACAGGGAATGGGCTCAGGGGGTGACAACTCCAGCACAACCCCCACAAATCAGGAAAATCGGGAAAATCGGGAAAATCAGGAAAATCAAGAGCCACCCATCTGCTGGAGCTTCCCAAAGACCTGCACATCTCATTGCACCAGCTGCTGTCACAATGGCCACAATTCCTGCCTTTGGGTGCTGCACCAATCGTTTTCCACCTCCCAAAGACCAGGGAAAGCCTTCCCAGCTTCGCAGGAACGATGCCTGAAGATTTTTTAGCTTTTTACATATTTTTCATATATTTGTAGCCTCGTAGCTTTTTAATACATACTCGTATAGTTTCTAGCACTGCTCCTGCCCTTCCTCACATTTTAGAACAATAAGCCAACCCTTCCTAACACATTCTTGACATTCTGGTTAGTCTGATTTTCGCGACAGGAATTTCTAACGAGGACATCTTGTTTTGCGCCAGAATTTAAGAGACATAACAAGGCACAGAACAACTCCCAGGGGCAGACCCAAGGGTGGGTTGCTGGGGCAACTGGTCTCTTATTGGATGTACCTGCTAGATGCACTAATTAATTAACCTGATAAAAATTGTACAAATCCAATACCATGTGTGCGCAGAAAGCTTTCATTAAAAAAAACCCCTGCTTTTGGAATTACTGTTCTTGATATCGTTTGGGAAGATTTTGCCTTTGGATTCCAGGCAGCAGGTGACACCCCTACCTGCCTCCCTCCCTCCCCACCGGAGGCACGTGGCCCTTCCCAGGGATCCCACGGGTCGGGGGGATCAGCTCCCATTAAAATGACTCCACGCTCAGGCAGGAAAAGCTGGGAAAAACTCCTTACCAGATTAGTGAAGATATAGGTGTAATAGGCAGACGCCATCCCCAGTTCAGCTGCCTGTGAAGGAGAGGGAAAAAAGAGATTAAACCAGAGCCTGACAAGCTCCAATCCCCACTCCAGCAAGGCAGAGCCAGGGCCACATTTTACTTTCTCAGGCTTATCTCTCCCCGCGAGTGCCGCTATCTCCCTGCAGGAAGGGAGGGTGGGACACAGCAGCACGCTTTGACCTGGGAAATTAAAGTCTGGGGAAGCAATTTTTCAGCAGGACTGAGCCTACCTGAGGTCTCCTGCTCACTACAGCCCTGACAAAGCGCCTGCACAGAGAGAAATGACCCAGCACTGCCCGAGCTGCAGCTCCAGACCCCTGGGAGCATCCCTGCTCCCTCCGTGGCATTCCGAGATGGAATTCAGGGATTTCTGCACCCTGCAGGTGCATCCATCCAAGGACAAACTCTAAGGAAGATGCCTGTGGAAAGCAGAAGCTTTTGAACTCCCAACAGAACAGCTTTTGAACCCCTGACAGACCCCATTGGCCCATAGAGACATTGGAAATGTGAGCTGGCTCCTGCAGCCCCAGCCCTGAGAGCTCCAGAACTCCTTGGGATGAGAAATGCCATGATGCTTTTGGAGGAAAATGAGGTTTCCTACTTTGAGTGTGGATGCTGCTTTGCTCCTGTTCTGGGACATAATGAGGGAAAACAGCAGCTGAGAGCTCCAGGTTTGTCCCTTCCACCACAAACACCACGATGGAGAGAGAAAGGCAGGAAAAGCTCTTGGGAGTTACATAAAAAAAAGGACAATCAGGCCACTGGTGGTTTTCCAGTTTTATCAGTGAAATTTAGGCTCCAATCCCACAAATTAATGAGCATGGATGAGACACAGTAACTCAGCCTGTTCTCAGAATTGAGACAGGGCTGTGCTGGCCACAGAAAGAGAAGAAAAGAGGGCAAAAGTGTCCAGGGATGCAGAGAGAAGGACACAGAATATTCCATGGGGATGATCTGTTCTAGAGATCACAGAGCAGATAACTGAAGCCCTTTCCCAAAATTCTCACTACACAAGGAGTTGGTTGTGGGAACAGATGCTCAGGAAAGTGGGGCATTAATCTGCAGATGCTCCTGGAAGCCTCTGTTCCACTGCCAAGCACAGCTGGTCTCAAATCAAGCTTCCAGACCCTGGCAAAGAGGTTTTCCCAGCAGTCCAGACCACACAGAGGAACAGGAGGCGAGGAGGGAAGGACCAAAGGCAGCACCTCCTGGTGTGAGTCCCTTTTTATCCCTCCCAGAAGCTGTGACAACAGAAAGTGAGGGAAGGAAAGACAGAAAGAGGCACCTTGGAGTGCACCTCTCTCTTTTCCTGCCTGTTCTTTACCTGCTCCTGTGCAAACCTGAGGCCACCACCACTGCTGGTGGCTCAGGCTCGGCGGTGCCCAGCCCTTTGGCTGCACATTGTCACCCTGGCCCTCGCCCCGGTGGCAAAACAGACACAGCAAAGCCCTTTGCTCAAGGAGCCCCCTGACTCCCGAGGAGGCCGCCTCATTTTTCACCCCCTACCCAGCAAAACTTGGCACCAATTCCCCCTCCTCGTCCCTTCCTGGGGGCAGTGCCAATGCCAGCTCTCCCTGTGGCCCACTTTGAGGTCAGAGTGTCTGGTTTCAAGGGCAGGAAATGAAGGCGAGCAGCAAAGCGGCGCCTGCGAGCGCCTCTCCAATCCATTCACCTGCCCCTGGCAGCTGGGAGCGGGACAGGCTGGGAATCTGGGAGGCAGCCATGTGTCTCCAGCCCATATGTGGAGGGTGAGGGATGAGAAACTGGTAATTCCTCTCGCTGTGCAAGGCTGGTGTCCTGGGACAGACCCAGCAAAGCCACAGCGCGTTTTCCCTGCTGCTTGTGCCCCGCGGGGTGGGACGAGGATGCTCCTGGTGCTCGCCACCACCATCCCTGGCTCCAGCTCTATAAATAAACACTTTCCAGCCTCCCAAGGTGCCAGAAGTTGCCAGATCAGGAGCTCTTTATTTATTACCTTCCATTCCTACAGTCCTCTAGCTGGAAGAATTGGGTTTTACTGGGAAATCCTGGCAATCTCTGACGTTTCTCAGTGGTAGCAGGAGGAGGCTGGAGCTGGGCAGGGAGATGTGGGTGCCTGGAGAGAGCTGCTGTGAGCCTGTGGGAAGTCACTATAGCAACAGAGGAGGGGGACAGCCCTCAGCAGCCAGGCAGCAACAGGGGAAAAAGGGAAAAAAAACCACACAAAAAAACCCCCTCCTGCGTAGACAACCCCAAAAAATCCCCCAAACTGTATTTAGAGATGAAAATTGCATGTAGGAGAATAAAAATCTTTTGGGGGGAGTGAGAACTGATAAAAACATCCCTGCTGGCTGTCTTCAGGGATAAACCTGACACAGGCAAGGCCTTTGGATGACACATTCTGTGATAAAACAGGCAGGACAGTGTGGAATGCACCAGCAAGGGGGATCCCAGTGCTTGGATCCTGCCTCCCTTCAGGAATGTGCTTCTCATTCCCTCCAGGATGTGGGAAACTCTACTCCATCTGGAGCCACTGCTCAGTTTTGAAGCAGGCTATCAAAACAAGTGCTAAAAACTGCAGCCAGAGACCATTTAAAAATAAACAGGATTAAAATAAAATCTCGGTTAATAAGACAATTAAAATTAAAAAAAACAAAAAAACACAAAAAGGAAGGAAAAACTTAGAGATATAATGGGAGGGGGAAAAGGAGGCACAAGAGCACTGAGGGAGTCATTTCAGAGAGCTGAGCAGCTCTTCACGGCTCTTTGATGGCAACACCAGCACACACCACTTGTGGAGAGCAAACACATCCACTCAGAGCAATTAAACCATCACTCCCACACATCCAGCCCTGGAAACTCCATCAGTGGCAATCCCCCTCTGGGCAGAGCCCATTTCCAGCGCTGCTGCAGGAATTTTCACATTTCAATATCACCTGGCTGGGGGAGCGGCAGCATCCCGAGGGCCGGGGATGGACACTGACCTTCTGCAGGATGGTGTGGGACATGGAGGCGTTGGCATGCACGATGATGGTGGCTGTCTTGTCATCTCGGATCTCCTTCAGGAGGGGAGTGGGATCCCGGCTGTCATCCAGCATCCGCACCGACAGCGTGTCCTTGGAAATGAGGAACTGCCGCAGCAGCTTCTCCAGGTTTAAAAGGCCTTCAAAGGAAAGAGAGACAAAACACAGATCCCTTTAAATCTGAGGCTTTGTTCTCCCATGGATCACAGTCATCCACAGCAGGATGCATTCCTGAAGTTCTGGATCTGTGCACTGCAAAGGAAAGGATTTGGGGCTCAATTCTGGGTCCAGCAGGGAATGAGAAATGATGGAGCTGCTCCAGCTGTTCCCCAGAAAAAGAGAGTGGAAAGGAAAGGATTTGGGGCTCAATTCTGGGTCCAGCAGGGAATGAGAAATGATGGAGCTGCTCCAGCTGTTCCCCAGAAAAAGAGAGTGGAAAGGAAAGGATTTGGGGCTCAATTCTGGGTCCAGCAGGGAATGAGAAATGATGGAGCTGCTCCAGCTGTTCCCCAGAAAAAGAGAGTGGAAAGGAAAGGATTTGGGGCTCAATTCTGGGTCCAGCAGGGAATGAGAAATGATGGAGCTGCCCCAGCTCTTCTCCGGGAAAAGAAAGTGGCCCCAAACTCCTCTTGGGAAGAGATAAGACCATGAGTACAAGGTCCAGACAAGGTCTCCATTATCTCCCTGCATGTGGGATTGTGCTGGTTACTGGAGGATTATTCCTCCCCGTCAGCCTTTGCATTTCCAGCTCCCAAATTAAGTGCCCAGGAAGGTGCAGCTCTTTTGGAGATCTTGGAGCACTCTGATGGGAAGCTGCTCTCTCTTCCAAGGGGATGGGAAGCTCTGCTGAGAGTCGGAGGTCACTGCAAAAATACAACATTAAAAAATCGTGACAAAAATAACGATGGGCACATCAAGGGCTCCTTCCAACACAGCTGCCTTGAAGCCTAATAAGATGTCAAAACTCCTGCTGCAGATTTTGTTAGTCAAGAAAGCAGCTTTGATAGAGCCTCTCTTCTCTCCAGCTGCTGAGTTTCATCAAGAAATAACCTCCTGTCAAGTTTGATTGACCAGAGGGACCAGCAGATGTAATCATCAGCAAGACACACACAGCCAGCACCGCCACACGTCCCAGCCCTACAGGAGGACAAGCCCAAAAGAGGGGGGGAAAGCTGAGCTGGAAAAACAGAACTACCAGCAGGATCACATCCCAGCTGGTAGAGAGGCAAATTAACCCTCAAGTCAGAGTTTTACTCTTAACCTGACTTATTCTTGACTGCACGAATCCACTCATTCCCCAGCAGCTCAGGAGGCAGGGAAGGGACACAGCAGGATGGGATCAGCGCTGGAGCTCTGCTCTCAAGGACTCCCAGCACTTGACAAGGTAACAAAGCAGTGCAGGAAAGGGGACACATCCAAGATGAGGAGCCTCTCGTTCACAGGGAGAGGTTTAAAGCACTCTGAGTTTGCTCTGAGCTCCTGACAATGCACTTGCCTCTCACCTTTTCTCTGGGTACAGGTAGGAACACAGCAAGGGCTTACAAAAACAGCTGTGCCAGGACTTTTCTGGGTCACACCAGCTTTTCTTCCTCACCAAGCAAAGAACTCACTCTGCTTACGGCACACGAGGACCTCACCTGAATATTCTTTTGTCTTCTAGCCCAAGTGAACAGTAAATTTTACCTAAGCCCTCCATTTGACCCTTGAGGATGTGGAAAGGTTTATTTTCACCTCGTTCCACATCTGCAGGGGACCAGACAGGTTGCTGCAAGTTACAGCCCTGACACTACCAAGTTTACTTGCAGCTCATCCCAGCGAACTCCGCTGCTGTGAAAATTTTTCTAAAGCTCATCAGGCACAGGGAGGAAGAAGTGGAACCAGGAAAGAAAAAAAAAAAAGGAATCATTTGATCTCCTCCTCCAGCTCGAGGAAATTATCATTTCCAGCACGTTAGATCCTACCTGTAGCCTCATCAAGCCCTCTGCTTGCAGCTGCTCTTGCTGTGTGCAGGGAAGTCTCTATTGTGTGCAGAGATTCCCCTTTGTTTGATGCCGAGAGGATGTGAGACTCTGCTGCCAGACTGGCACTTCAGAGGGATGTGAACACCAGCAAAGGCTTGCAGACTCCTCCTGGCACCTTTGAAGTACTAAAGTGAGGACACGGAGGCTGAACCAGGTACCTGCTGCTTGAACACTCCCGTGGGGAGCTCTGAGAGAGGCTCAGGCTGGCCTGGGGCAGGTCCTGACCTTGATTATTTTATTTTTCCCTTATGCAAACATCCGGAGCTGGCAGGAGCAGCCCAACCCCGAGCTCTCAGCGCCAGATCTGCTTCCTGGGAAGCAGCAAAGGCAGGAGCTGGAGCTCTCCTGGAGTGCCACATCCCTGTTTTTTGCTCCTGCCCGTGAGGCTCTGCTGATGGAGAACCTGCAGTGCTGCTCACGGCTGCAGTCCTGGACACGGATGGTTGGGAAGAGAACGTTCCCATCATCCAGCCTCACTTTTAATCCCAACATCATGGCTTCAAACATCTCCCTGGGTGTTTGAATTAAAAAAAAAAAACTTTAAAAAGGATCAAGGACGTGCACAAGGCCTCAGACCTCGGTGTCCTGCTCTCCCTTCCCAAGCACTGGGTGTTATTCCCTCCTCTCTGACAATCAGAGTGGACAGAGAAGCTCCCATGAAGTCTGTTTGCCTTTTTGGGTTCAGGTGTCTGTGGAATCACACAAAACCTTCCAGAGCAGTGCCCAAACCAGTCGATTCTTGAACATCACAGAGAAACTGAGTCAGATAATCTTACTCTATTCACCAAACCGAGTCACACAAATCCCATTCTATTCGTGGCATTACGTTTTGCATTCCCCACGGCATCACACTTAGGCTGGCCCAAGTTCTTTGGCTTTAAGGGTCATTTTCTGCTTCTGCCAGGGGAAATCACAGTCAGTCCCCAGAGGAAGGATGTGACAGGATGAGCGTGGCAGGGTAAGGCCCAGGGGTCCCATCACACAGCCTTGCACTTAAACCAAAGCAGCTCCAACTTGGCTCTCCGGGGACCTAAATAATAACGTCCCTCAAAGCAGCATTTCCTCGCTGATGAGCAGGCAGCTCGTATGCTCCCCTCAGCTGCCTCAAGGGAACCTTCCAAAAGCATGAAATGCCTCCAGTTAGTTGTTTAAGGACTGTGCTTAGGAGCAGTGCATGTCCTAAGGGAAAATCAGGGCTTGTGCTCCTACATGAAGCTCAATTAAGCCTTGTCTGTGCTCTGTTACAGTCAGGGCAGGTTGGGCTTTAAGCCTGGCTCAGATCAGGTCCTTGCTGAGCACAGAGCTCCTGTCCCACTGCTTCCCTGGGTCTGTGAAGGACTCAGCACACCCTAAATATTGAGTAATGCAGCAGCACCAGAGTGAAATAAATTGAAATGCTTCGGGTAAGAGCATTTGATCCAGTTAAGTGAAAATCATATTAATCATATTAATCCCAGTGGGAGGCACCTGGCCCAGGAATGGGGAGCAGGGCAGGGGTGCAGAGCTCTGTGAGCTCCTGGCAGCAGAGCCCTGAGCCTCCTGCATGGCAGCTGAGAAAACCTAATTATCTTTGCTTCCCTTCTTGCTTAAGGTTAAGGTTAGACAATGAAAAATTCCAGCACTAGGAGTAATGTGGGAGGCCATTTGCATGATTTTAATTGCATCATTTTGAGCGAGGGCCTTTCCTGGGGTAAATGTGGGCACTCTCACTGAAGGTGATTTACTGACTTACCTCAGCTGAGTGCCCGCTGTCCTCAGGGCACAGAAAGCACAAAGGAAAGGCAAAGACACTCCTGTTCCTTTTGTCCCTGTGCAGGAATCCCCCATAGCACTGCCCTGCTCACCCAGCTGCTGCTGGCAAGTTTGCCCAGGGCTAACTGGGAATGATCTGCCTTTCCTTCACCTGGCCCGCTCTGAGAGCAGCATTCCCAAAGCTCTCCCTGCATCCACGTGCCCTTCCAAAGCCCCTCCTTCAGGCTGGTTTGTCTGGCAAACTCCAGAGCTGATGGATCTGGCACAGGGCAATAAAAGCAGAATTTGTATGGCCACCCCACATTTGCTGCACGGTGACCTCAGAAAGAACAGGACACACTTTGCTCCAAGCACCGGGATGCAGAGCCTGCTCCTGCCACACCAGGAGCTCTGCAGGGATGGACGTGGCCCTGCTGAGGTGGAGATGGCCCTGCCGAGG
>VZTA01026542.1:117362-171650 GCA_013398855.1 Mohoua ochrocephala
GGGGGCGACGGGGCCCTGCCGAGGGGGACGTGGCCCTGCCAGGGTGGACGTGGCCCTGCCGGGGTGGACGGGGCCCTGCTGAGGTGGGTATGGCCCTGCTGAGGGGGACGTGGCCCTGCCGAGGTGGGTATGGCCCTGCTGAGGGGGACGTGGCCCTGCTGAGGTGGATGTGGCCCTGCTGAGGTGGGTATGGCCCTGCTGAGGTGGAGATGGCCCTGCTGAGGTGGGTATGGCCCTGCCGAGGGGGACGTGGCCCTGCCGAGGCGGACGGGGCTCTGCCGAGGTGGGTATGGCCCTGCTGAGGGGGAGATGGCCCTGCTGAGGGGGAGATGGCCCTGCTGAGGGGGAGATGGCCCTGCTGAGGGGGAGATGGCCCTGCTGAGGGGGAGATGGCCCTGCTGAGGGGGAGATGGCCCTGCTGAGGGGGACGTGGCCCTGCCGAGGGGGACATGGCCCTGCTGAGGTGGATGTGCCCCTGCCGAGGTGGGTACGGCCCTTCTGAGGGGGATGTGGCCCTGCCGAGGTGGGTGCAGCCCTGCCGAGGGGGATGTGGCCCTGCTGAGGGGGAAACTCCAGCGTCCAGATGCACAATCACCAGCAGATGTATGGCTGCAGAGCCCAGGAGGGTGTGCACTGTGCTGACTATTAATCAAATCCTGCTTTTAGGCCACAAACTGCACATGGCTTTGGGCAAGACATATTTCAAAGTGCTTTACTTGCCTAAAAACAATCTCCAGAAGCAGGCCTATGCCTTTTTAAAATTTTTTTTCTTATTCAAAGCCCCGTTTGTGGAAGCAAAACGCTCTTCAGATGGTCAGACAGAAGGCAGGAGAATCTCTTCCCATCCCCTTTCCTGCTCTAAAAAACACCTCCATGGGGCACCAGGGTGGAGAAACTGCTCTGGAGTGGAAAAGGCTGCTCTGACCAGAGACATGAGGACCTGGGACCTTCTCCAGCAAGCACCAAACAAAAAGGAGGGGAAGCAGAGGGGCAGGCAAACCCAGCCTGGCAAGGACTTACATTCAGCTTTGGCACAGATGAGGCAGGCAGTGGTGCAGTTAAAGAAATTCAGGATTCCTGCCACAGCCACGCTGATGTCGGTGTTGCTGGGGTGGAGGTTGAGGGTGGTGAACCTCTGGAGCTGCAGCTTCAGGAACTCCTCCGGAGCCACTTTGAAGTGAGGAACCTGAGCGTGGGGAGGAGGAAAGAAAATATAATTAAAGAGGAAGTAGAAATAAAAACAAGTAAATCTGTGCTAGAGGGCCTGCGGTGTGAAGTGCACAGCAGGCAGAAAGTGGAATATCCCAATAAAACTGCAGAAGCATCACTGGAGTCAAGAGGGGAGGGTGGGATTTGTGCAGCAGCAGAGGAAAATAATTATCACAGCAACGAGAAGCCACGGGAAGGAGTGGATCAGGAAAAGTCTTGCTGAGCCACTCAGCGAAAGGCAACGGGGGCTGTGATTACAGCACAGGAAACCTTCCGTGTGAGTTCAACCTAATTAGCTGGGGCACTAATTGTGGCTGGGCCCAGCCCTCGTTTGGGGCTGGCAGGCAGGGAGGGACACAGGATCATCCAGGGCCCTGTGCTGCGAACCCAGCCCTGCCTGCCGCACGGATGTGCCACCAGGTAATTAATTAGGAGAGATGAAGGCAAGAACAGGATGACCCCGCGCTGGCGAGGCTGGGCAGAGGAGGAACAGCTGCAGCAGCCAGAAGCTTTGGGCATTTCTGATCAACGGGCAGCCAGACAGGGCTGGAACCACCAGTGCTGACAATGCTGGGCTTGTCATTGCTCCAGCAGAGCAGCAGCTGGAGCGGGATGCTGCTCCACGGGGAATTTCGGGAGCCGGGAAGCCGCAGGGCTCCCTCCGAGGTAGCTCTGCTTTGCATCCTGCAGACCAGCAGGGATGGAATGGGTGGGCAGACACACACATCGAGCCCAGACACTGAGGGCTCAGCCAGATAAAGAGAGGCAATCTTGTTTTCCTTCTGCCGGGTGAATTATTTCGGAAGAAACAGAAGTCGGAGAAAGGGAAACATCTGCCACGGCTTGGTTAGCGGCGTGTCAGGTCCTCTTTCCCTCCATTATCAGTCCTTCCGAAGCCATCAGCCCCTGCCTCCCACCCCTCTCCTCCTGGGAAAGCTGATTAGCAGCTTGTGATGGCTGCTTTATTGACAGCAGAAGCTGTTGGTTAGCAAAGGGAAGTTAAGGAGTAATAAGCTGCTATCTGCCTTGATTCCAGCCCGCAGCCCTCACCCTGGGAGAGAAAGGTGGATTCCTGTAACCAGAGCAGACAGGGCAGCTCCTGGCAGCATCCTGATCACTCCTGGGAGTGATCCAGACCCAGCCTGGGACTCAGAGAGAGATGCAGACAGAGGGGAAGGAATTCACCACCACATCAGCTCCCAGAGCTGAGCACGGCCCTGTTCATCCCCTGCCTTCAGCCCCAGAGTCCTCCTCTCCTTTCCAAGAGCTCTGCCCCAGTGCAACTCCCCTTTCTGGACAGGGAGAAAGGGATTCTTTGGGCCAAAGGCACAGGAGGGGTAACACAGGACAGGTTCATCCCCCCAGTGAACATCGGTCTCTCTACCTGGTGCTCGGTGGTTGCCTGGGGACACTGTTCCCTTTCCCTGAGGGGTGCCTGTAGGCACAAGGGCCTCTGCCTGGGCTCTGTGTCACATTTGACATGGTGGCACCAGCTGATGCCACCAGGGAGGTGCTGCATGTTTACATCGCTCGGAGGGCAGCCGAGAGAATCAAACACCTCCGGAGTGCACCAGCACTCACCTCTCCTTTCTGGAGAGAAAAAGAAATCAGAAGCCTCAGATCAGAGGCTCGGATTGAATCTGAATTTCAGAGGAAAAACACTTGCAGAGTTGCCTTTCCTGGGATGGAGCACATGTCCAGGACATTTAGCAGGAGAAAGCACTACAAAACACCCCCAGGAGACCCATCCCGCTGCAGCCCCGTGCATTAGGGCTGAAAGATCCCTTCCCTCTCTTCAACATTCCGGGAACAACGAACAGCACTCATTTGTGAATGCAAATTATTTACAGTGCTCAGTCCCAGCCTCCTCTCCTCGGAGGCTGGGCTCCAGAGAGAGCCACTAAATGGCTGAGAGATGTTATCTGGCTTTAAAGGGATGAACTATGAGAAGAGAACTCAATTTCTTCTCCCGTGTGCAGAGCCAGATCCGCGTAGGATGGTTCGAGGCTTATAAAATATTAAATCCAGCACATAGTCTGGACACAGATGAAAAAAGGGGTTGGATCGGATGGAGCAGCAGCAAACATAAAGCTCCCAAGTATGTGCACGGAGTCATGTCACAGCAGGAGCTCTGGATTTGCATCCAGAGCAGGACACGCTTTGGGGTTTGCACCCCTCAGTCAGCGGGGACGTGGCTGTGCTGGTGACGGATGTGAGGGGAGCTGGAGCAAAAGGGAATGCAGAGAGGAAAAGGGAGGCAGAAAGAGGGAGGAAAGGGAAAAGGAAGACATTTCGAAAGCGTGTGCATTAGGAGGAGGGGTGATAAACCACGCTGTCCACTCTGATCACCACAAAGGAACCTCTCCACTTACCTCCTTCTCCCCACAGATGTTGCTGATAATCGAGCTGGAGGCTGGGCTGGAGGAAGGTCCCAGGACTCCCACCACGCCTTTGGGAAGAATCTGGCACACTGTGGGCACCAGAGAGAGGGAACAGGCGTCAGAATTTATCCCAATTTCCAGCAGAGAGTCGTGCTTACAGTGCCTGCTGCACCTCAGCAAGGACACGGCATCATCTCCTTCACACAACACCCTCTGTGCCATTTCCATCCCCAAAATCCCCTCATTCCCCCCAAAGCACTGTCACCCATCTTTCCCCAGCCTTTTAAAACCCCACCTAAATTCTCCTCAAACCCCAGTATCCTCATCTCTGACTCTCTCTTGTACCACCCCCTTCCTGTCCCCAGGTTAAAACATGAACTGAACTTTATGGCAGATGCCCCACACAGCAGTGACCTGGCTTCAAAGCCTCAAACAGACTTGTAGGAATTTCTCCCCTCATCTCTGCAGAACTCAGTGTGAAAATAAGGATTGCATTGCTGGTTTTCATTTGTTTTGTGTTGTTTTTTCCCTGGCAGGAGTTAAATCTTCTGGCTCCTTGCCACCAAGGTTAGCACAACCATAAAAAACACCTGACAAACTGAAGAAGTTAAATCTCTTCCTGGGTTAAACTGCAACCCCTTTTTTGTCCTTTTAATTCACAGCACAAATCCAGCTGAATTGCACTCCCAGGAGCAGCCTGGCTGGTGTCACCTCCCTGCTGCCATCCCCATCTCCTGCATTGCTCAGAACCCTTCCTGCAGAGCAGCTTGAGCAGGAAAAACCTCATGAACAAAAGGTGAGAGCCCCTCATGCCTCAACCCCTGAGCTCCAAAAGCCTCCTGTGCTGGCCACGGCTCCTTCTGCACAGCCAGAGCTGCCTCATCATCCTCACACACAGCTCCTTTCTCCCCCAGACAAAGGCACATTTGCTCAACTGGAATCTTTCTGAAGACATTGGATACTGAAGGGGAGGAAGGAGGCACCAAAACTCTTCTCAGATCTGGCTCACAACATTTCTGTGTGTGAAAACCAAGCCACTGCATCACAAAGCTGAGATTTTAAAGATAGGGGCTCTTCAGTATCAAACCTGCCTCTTCCCCTGGCTTGCAGCTCAGACCAGCTCTTGTGAGGGTTGTGAAGAGCTGTGAAGAGTTATCTGAGCAGGAGAAATTCAAATCTGATCATGGCTTTTTTGGTAGTAAAGTGAATTCTTAATCAAAACTGCTAAGCTACAGATCAGAGCAGGGGGTTTAGCAACTTCGAGTCTTTAAATCAAGGCTGGATGTGAAATGAAAGCTTACACTGTGCTTGGGGTGGTTTTAGAACAGCAAGTTAGGGGGTTGAGTGTGGGATTTGGGAAGTGAACATCGACAGTTTCAAGTTTTCCCAGAGAAGCTGTGGCTGCCCCTGGGTCCCTGGAAGTGTCCCAGGCCAGGTTAGACGAGGCTTGGAGCACCCTGGAAGGTGTCCCTGCCCCCGGCAGGAGGTGGAACAAGATGATCTTTAAGGTTCCTGCCAATCCAAACCATTCTGTGACTCTGTGATCTCTGGCCTTGGACTCCTCGAGCCTCCGCAGCCACACGACTGGAAGATGAGGCCCAAATCTCATTTAGTTTGTCACTTTGGGGAATTGGTTTCACTTCTCTTTTGAAGGAAAAACTCCTTATCCTCCCCAGTCCCCACTGATTGCTCCGACTTCTTACAGAAAGTGCTCATGAAATGCAAACATCTCCTCTTGGGTTTTCCTTCCTTCTGAGCTCCCTCGCCCTCCAACAACTCAATCTCCTACGGAACGAGGGATATTTCTCTGCAGCATCTTCAAAGGAAATCCAGGGCTTGCTTTTCCTCCGTGCTTAAAAAATTTACAGGCACTTACACCTCTCCAGAAGATCCTTTTAAATAAAGAGCAGCAGCGGTTTGAAAGCCTCTCCTGCTGTCTCAGCAGCACTCATCAGTCCCTCTCAGCTCTGCCATTCAGCCTCCAGGAGGGAGGAGCTGCTCCAAGCCCTCCCTTATCCACAGGCCACCAGGACAAAGTTCCTGGGGAAAATTTTGAGGGGAAAGTTGGGTGAGTGCTTTGCTCCTTGTGCCTGGTAGCAGGAACAAGAAGTGGGTTAAGTAGCCATGGCAACGGAGGTGCAACAACTGGAGGAAGAAAAAGAGCTGGCTTATCATTACCAGGGGGAAACATCCACGAAAATGAAGGAAAATGAATGGAAACAAAGTGGAGGTGCCTGAGGCAAAGGTTTTGACCACATTTGGAAAGCTTCTCTTGTAATCCAAGCACATTTCCTATTTCAGAGCGTTACCCTGATGCTGTCAGGTCTCCACAGGGAGAAAAGGCTCGACCTTACTACTGCCGTGGGCATGCAGGGATGAGGAAATGTTGGTCCTGTGTCCCAAATCCATCCATGATAATGACAGGGACCACAACTACGGATAATTACAGAGCCCCTGCCACTCAAATCCCTTCATACTCCAACACCTGGGCACCCCAAAAATCTGTGGGCTGTGCAGGGCACTTGGTGAGTTCTGCAGGCTCCACCAGCTCCGGGTTTCTGTCCCAATTTTGATGTTGTTTAGAATATAGGGTCTCAAGAAATGCTGGACAATGAAGTGGCATCACTTTAAGAACCTCTTTACCATGGGCACCACTGAGCATCCTGGATCAGGTGTGTGTTCAAGGCACAGGGACCCTCCTTTTGTACAGCAGGACTGTGTCCAGTTTGGGGATTAAATCCAGGTTTGGACACTTGGGACACAGCAAGATGTTTTTTAAAGGAAGGCAGAACTGCAAACTTAGCTTTGAACATGAAAAAGCACAACAAATGAGTAGCTCTGATGATAAATGTATGTACATCCCCTCAGACATGGGCAGAGTCTGTCTTTCACTTCCTGAGATCCCAGGGCACCTGGAAAACATTTCCATGAATCCTCCTCTGTTCAAAGCAGGGCTGAAAGCTCCCTCCAGAGAGAGGGGCAGAACACAGCATCTCTTTCAGTGCACACAGGTACCTGAGCAGGGTTTCCAACAGAATGCAGAGACGATTCCTGGCTCTAATTCCAAACAAACGAGCGGGGAAGGTGTGCAATTACCTCAGCAGCTCCTTGATTGCAAAACACAGCCAATATCTCCAGAGACAGGCACTGGTCACGGGGTTCTCAGAGAGAAAACACCGAGTGCATAAACAGGAGGAGTTCTAGAGATGCTCCTGGAGCATCCCTTGGGCTTCCTGACAGGAACCTGCAACCAGAGAGGCCTGGAGAGGTTGGGGATGCCCTGGAAGTGTCCAAGGCCAGGCTGGATGGGGCTTGGAGCAGCCTGGGATAGTGGAAGGTGTCCCTGCCCATGGCAGGGGTGGAACAAAATGATCCTTAAGGTCCCTTCCGAGCCCAACCCTTCTGTGATTCCACGATTCCATGATAACCAGAGCAGGCTGAAACATGAAATCCCACAGCGATGGTGGGACAGGTAACGACAACACAAGGACACCCTTTGAAAGGGCACTTTGAAATATCGGTGTGGATAAATCCAAATCTCCAATTCTCCAGCTGCTCGCTGGCTCTCGCTCCTGAGCTGCCCTGGGATGTTTGGATTCGTAACAAAGAGGAGCTTCAAAGGCTCACGAGGCCATGGGGGACAGGGTGACAAGCAGGGAAATCTGTCCTGCCCAAGCATCAAAAGGAACAAGGTGGTTTAGATCAAGACATGATTAAACAAGGCGTTTTGGAGCTGCACAAAAGGAGCTGGAACATCAAACACAAAGAGGGAACGGGCTTTCCTTGTAACAGCAAAAAAAAAAAAGGCTCTGCCCATAACCTCTCCCTGCAACCTCCTTAAAATCACACAGGAACAGCCAGAGTTTGTGTTCGTTCACATCTAAAGCTGGAATAGCAAACCAGGCATGAATGTGATGGACTGCGTCAGGTTTTATTGCTGGAGCAGTTGAGATTTTGGGGCTCTCTAACGTTAAAACACCTGAGTCAGTCAGAAGGAAAAATGGGAGAAAAACAGCTCCAGAAAAAAATGAAAGAAAAAACCCCAAAAAACAGGAAGAAAAAACCCCAAACAAACAAAACAAACCAAACACAAAAAAACTCCACAAAAACAGCAACAAAAAACCCAAAACAAAAAAAACCCCAACCTCTAGCTCCCCAAATGAAAAACCTAACACCCCAAAATTCTTCCTCCTCTTGTATATGCAATACATGGTGTAATCCCAGCATTCCTACATCTGTCAGCTAAGCATGGAGCTGTGATATTTAAGAGTGAATCAAAGGGTGTGAAATGTGAGAACAGTATTAAACAGCTGCAAACAGCTTTGCAGTCACAGGTTAAAACATCTCAACAGTTTTTATTAATATTGTGTGTCATAACAAATACCAGCAATGTATTGAAGCATTTGAAAGCCATGAAAGCCTTGAAATTTAAGTTAGGGGATCTGATTTTCCTCTGCCACCAGGATAAATCAAGAATAACATCAGTGACATTAATAGCGGAGCCATACAGAATCCAGATTATTCCTTTCCTAAGAAAAGCTTCCAGACATTTTTTTCCCCCTCTGAAGAAGAGGCAAATAACACACTGCAAAATTCACCAAAATCAAGTCCATTTGCTCCAATTTCTACTCTATGAATCCAAGTAAAGAAAACAAAGCAAATCACCCCAAGGTGAAAACTGGAAATGGGAGATGCCTCTTCCCCACTTGCCCTGTCGCCACATTCTCCCCAAACACAGTTTGCTGAAATCAACAGTTTCTTGCATAATATTTCATTCTCAGCCAATTAATATTCTTCTGCTTGAGAAAGCTTCCAAGAGAAGAATTCCTGAGCAGTGTTCCAGGCTGAAAATAAGACAGAAATCCCTCTCTTGATCCTCACAGCAGCTCGGGGGTCACTGCAATCATGTCTCCTTCCCAAACAAAATTAAAGGCCAGGAATGCTGCTACAAGCAGGATATTTATGAGAAAGGAGCAAAAATGGAGCTAAAAATGCTGCTGGGTCCTTCAAAGACAAAGAAGGCTCAGGAAAAGAAGGAATTTTCTCATTTTCTGGGAGTTTCACAGGGAGATTTGGGGTATTTTAAGGGGCAAACTGGGAAGGTGCTTGGAGCGAGTCCAGAGGAGGCCACCAAGGTGACCAGAGGGATGGAGCAGCTGCTGTGAGGAAAGGCTGGGAGAGTTGGGATTGTTCAGCCTGGAAAAGAAAAGGCTTTGAGGTGATCTAATTGTCCCTTCCAGCTGAAGGGAGACAAGGGGAAGGATGGAGAGAGACTTTTTACAGGGATGGAGTGAGAGAAAAAGGGGAAATGGCTTCAAACTGACAGAGGGGTGGGAGAGATGGGATATGGGGCAAAAATCCCTCCCTGTAAGGGTAGGGAGGCCCTGGCACAGGGTGCCCAGAGAAGCTGTGGCTGCCCCTGGATCCCTGGAAGTGTCCAGTGCCAGGCTGGAGTGGAGCTGGATGAGCTTCAAGGTCCCTCCCAACCCACACCAGTCTGGGATTCTGGGATTCCGTGCAATCCAGGCAATTCCCATCCCTTCTGCAAGGTCTGGCCAGGGAGGTTGGATCTGCCCTAAAGCTGTGCCAAGCGAGGGGACGACAGGATGTGCACAATGGAGATGGGGAAGACCGAGAAAAGATTTTAAAAATGCCTTTTCCCAAGCAGTGGAGAAGTGCTGGGTGGAACAGTCCCTGAGCTGGGTTTGATCTGGGCTGCTCACGGGTGACAGGCTCTATAAATAGAGCCCAGGTACTTGCTGAGACGCTCTTTATTAACTGCACACTTCTATAAATAATGCAAACGCTCGTTCAGGAAATGAAGGAGCGATGTACTGATCCCACAGAGCCTGCTCTGCCAGCTCACCTGGAGAATCCTGAGCACTGCCGGGCCCAGGGGTGCTCAGGGCTCTGCAGAAAACCCAGCAAAGCTCCGGGAAAAACCAGCCAGCCCCAAACCACAACACTCTGCCACACATTTTTTTGGGGATACCCTGCAAATCACACAGTCGTGGAACGCAGAACCACTGGGAAACCAGTCTGAAATCCCTATTATTTAAAATGATTCCTCCAGCTTTTTTGAGCCAAGTGGTGATAAAAAATTATAGCCCTCCCTTGAACTCTAAAGGTCAGCTTAACAATGATTCCATAAGGAGGATTTCCTACTCCAAAGGGCTTTGCCTCTTACAGGAAAGCACTACCACAGACCTTTAGGGTTTCTTTCAAACTGCGGGACAGTGACCATCAATTTCTTTTTTATCCACCAGCACAGAACTGGCACATTGGGCATCCAGAGGAACAACCCTAATAAAGAACAGTTTCATCAAGGGACTCGCAAGTGCCATGGGAAATCTGCTGCTCTTTCAAAATTAGCTCTTCTTCATCCCTATGATTTCAAACATCACTTGAAAAACTTCACTTGGTGTAAATAAATCCTCTGCCAATCTCAAGCTCTGGGAAGAGCTGTCATGTTTGCTGACACACAGGATTCCACAGGGTTTTAAAAACAACTTAATTGCACCCAACTTGCCCGAGAGTCTCCTGTTTGCTCACCATTAAGCGCTCGACAAAGGATCAGCATTACCCCTGCTTATTGACAGGCAGATTAAAGGAAATTATTTGTCCCGAGCCACTGAGTGGTGGCAAAGCTTCTTGGGGGCAGGGATCCTCTCAGTGCACGCCTGAGCTCACACCAGCACATTTCATTTCACCTCGAATAGAAACTGCTCTCTGCAAGGAGCGAAGGAACAGAGAGATGGCTTTTTCTCTCTTTCCCCGCTTGACTGCCACAAAATCACAAGTTCAGCGTGCCAGACACCTCCTGGGAGCTGGCGGGGAGGAGGGCTGGGCTCTCTGGGGTGGTACTCACTGGTCTCAGCCGTCTCGTACTCGCTGTCCCGCAGCAGCTCGAAGATGTCCACCTCCACCCTGGCCTTGCCCGCCCGTTCGGGCGCGCGGTTGATGCGGTTCTTGGCCAAGGTGATGGAGAGCCTCTCCCCTCTGCTGCACTCCATGGGGTCATCCAGGATGGCAGCTGGGGGGGAAAAAGGTGTTGGCACCGGTTAGGCTTGGGCTCCGCACTCCCCTCCCCGTGCCCACACTCCCTGATCCTGCAGGAGCTCCGCCGGTGCTCCCGTCACCACCCGAGCTGGCGCATCCCCCTTCCCACACGTGGCCTTTCCCGCTGCTGCTCCCACTCCCCAGGTCTTGCCAGACAAGTGGGTGGTGAAATCTCGGCAGCAGCCTCTGTTTTACCTGCTGCAATGGCACAGCACAGCCACCCACGCTGCCAGGCTCCCAGCACCCACTGCCACACGGGCTGGGTGCTCCCAGAGAGGCACATCCAGCTGTCCAACCCTAAAAAACCCAGAGCTAAGCACTGCCTCACATCCCAACAAAGGCAGAACATCCCCAAAACCCCCCGGATGGTTCCTTTGTTGAAGCATTGATAGGGAGCTGAGAGCTGGAATATTTCAGGAAGCACGTGGGCAGCCGTGGGTGGGGAGGGACAAATATTTTTCAAACAGAACACACTTGACTCTTGAACCCAGCTCCTGGGGCTGCCCACTCAGAGCTGTGTGAGGCAGAGGGAGGTGGGGAGGGGTGTATTTTTGTTTTCTTGAGGGAAGGCAAAAAGGAATTGCGAGTGGAGCGTTCATGCCAGAATTTCACGAGGAGCTGGCACCCCATTGGGGTTTTTGGTAGGGAAAAGCAAACATGAGCTGGGAACTGAAATAAACCCCATCAGGGAGATATCCTGACTCCTCAGAGCAAGACAGCCAGGATACACAGATTTGGAAGGCAGAGCTGACTGGGACCAGGGTTAGAGCAGCGCGGGGATGTTGCGCTGGAGGTGGGGCTGAGGGATCCACAGAGGGATCTGGGCTGTGCCTGGAAGGTCCTCATTGCTCCCGTCACCCTTCACTGCCACCACGGAGTCTCCAACCCGGCCCAGACCCCCCTGGCTGGGGTCCAGGCTCCTTTTCCTTTGCCTTTCCTGCCCCTGAGACTCGCTTTGACCCAAAAAACCTCAAAGCGCAGCCCAATTTCAACACCCAGCCTCCACCACGTCTCAGGGCTCTTTTCCCAGCCTTGTCCTGCTCATCCCAGTGGGATCTTTTCTCTCCTGGCACAACTGCAGAGCATCTCTGTGTCCCCACACTGGCCTGATTTACTTCGTATCCTGATAACACTCAAGAATTCCTTCTTTTCCCATCTTTTCCCAGTTTTATGGGAGCTAAATTGAGTTCATCCTAATCTCATTATGCAAGAAGAAGGGTTGTGCTTCCTTCCAAGGCCAGGAGCAGGGTTTTAGGATATTAATATGACTGGTGACTGCTTTTAATTACAGCAGAGCTGGGAGAACAATTTGCCACAAACTCCACTTTTCCAGGAGAGAAGCAGAGGAGAAAATTTCTCACAGACAAAACTTTTCCTGCAGCCCTGCTCCCAGGGAAGGGTAAATCCAAGTGCTGAGTCTGATGAACATCACCAAATGCAGCTCCTGCTCAGGTGCTGATGCTGCGAAATTAAAGATCAGCAGTGGGGGAGTGGATGTCAGCATTCTCAGATTCATTAGTTTCTAATTTAAAGCTTCAAAATCACTAAATTAGGGAATGTTTTCATGTCTTCTCCTAATTGGCAGCTTTCAAACAAAATCCATTCTAACTAATGTACGGTTAAATGATTTTTAAATATAAAAATAGTCAAAACCAAAGCATTTTGAATCGTTTCCTCAAGCCAGCTAGGCAAAAAAAAGTTTGCACAAAGCTTTTTTTATCTCTGTTCAGGATGGGATTTTCTATTCTTATTTTTTTGAGAATCTTGAAAACTTCCTTAAAGGTGAAGGGAAGAAGGGAAGAAGGGAGGAAGGGAACCCAAAATAACAACAGCAAACTCTTTTCCCTACTCAGCTCTGATTAAATTTGAACTTTGGGAGCAAATACAAGAGGAAGGGGAAAGTGCAGGTTTTGGAAAAGAAAGGAATTCAGACGGAGAACTGGGACCCAGGCTGGAAGTGGCAGCAGCATTCCTAGAACCCAAATCAAACTCCAGCAGAGCTTCCTGTCTCCCTGTGGGATTTGGGATAGGAAACCAGCAAAATGTGCTCATTTTGGGAGACTGGTAGCTTTAACTAAATATTAAACCAGCCCCCAGGACTGGGGAGGTAATGAGGCTGAACTAATCTTTATTTATTAAAGCTGGAGGATGAAAAAAGGTCATTTAATGTTTAAAAAAGGTTGGTTTTAAAGCTTCATGGCTCGGGACACGGTGCCAAAGCTCATCTAACAGTGGCATCATTAAGTATGAACGAAAAGCTTCATAGAAATTCCTTTTCATCTCTTCCTGTCTATTAAACACGGGAAGATGCATCAAGTAAATCTTTAATCCTGAAGACTTACAGCAAAGTCTTTGAACTTTGTTGCCCTCAAAAACCACTTCTATCTTCTCCATCGTGATAAATGTCTCTGGTCTGGACTGCTTCTCCATGAATGATGAGGAAAATATTGCAGAGGGAGCCAGGAGCACCTGGATCTGCAGTGCCTGGCTCAGGACTGCTCAGGATTTCCCAGGCACTGAGAGTCGAGTGAAGCCAGCAAGGACTGAGCTTTCCTCAGAAAGAACATCTCTTCCCATGGGATGTTCCAATCCCGATGGAAAAACATCCCTTATGTCGTAATAATTAGCTTTTTATTCAATATGCGCAGATTTCCATACAATTAACGCAAAATCCACACTCCAGAAGCACCAAACCAGGAGAGTTTATGCCTTTGGAAGAACTGGGTAATCATCAATCAAAGCTCAAGCAACAAGTGACTTCCACCGCAGATCTCCTTCAGACACAGATTTCAAAGGCAACACTCGAAGTGAATGATTCAACAGCAAGAAGCAGAAAAAAATAAAGGTATAATTGGCAGCCAGAGAAATGCAAGGGGATGGGATGGTGCCTTTTGAGAAACACGGATTTTAGTGACTGTCCTGCAGGGATTTTCCAGCCCTCGGGGATGGACAGACAGGATGGGGAGTCAGGAGCAGGAATTGCTGCTCTCTGCTGAGCCAGGAAAGGAGGAATTGGTGCTCTCTGTTGAGCCAGCAGCCAGGAAAGGAGGAATTGGTGCTCTCTGCTGAGCCAGGAACCAGGAAGGGAGGAATTGGTGCTCTCTGCTGAGCCAGGAGCCAGGAAGGGAGGAACTGGTGCTCTCTGCTGAGCCAGGAGCTGCACAAGGAGCTCCCTGTGCCTTCCCCAAGCCCCACATCCCTGAGCCCACACGGGATGGGGCCGTGTGGCCGCAGCCCTTCCAGCCCCGAGCACAGAACGTTGTGACAGCAGATGCTCAACACCTTCTGCCTCTTGCCTTGGAGAAACTTCTCCAGGGGGAGGAAGGACGTTCATTTCTCACCCCAAACAGCTCAGTTGTGTCTCTCTGTGCCAAAGCAGCGGCTGGGGGCCAGGCAGGGCTGTCACTTGTGCTCTCTCCGAGCTGCTGACAGCTGTCTCCCAGAGCTGGGTGAGACACAGCCATCATCTGACTCAGTGCCCCAGCCGGCTCAGACAGCTCTGAAATTCAATCCTCTCCACCCTCAGCTGGTTCCGAGCAGGGCTCAGGAAGCAGAAGGGCTCCGTGCTCCCGTTCCCCAGGGCCCTGTGGCTCCCGGAGCGCCGCCTGCCCCAGCCAGACTCCCAACATATGCGGCCTGACAGGCTGATCCCACTGCGAGTCA
This sequence comes from Mohoua ochrocephala, assembly GCA_013398855.1. Lineage (NCBI taxonomy): Eukaryota > Metazoa > Chordata > Aves > Passeriformes > Acanthizidae > Mohoua > Mohoua ochrocephala. Next base: position 131,675 of record VZTA01026542.1, read on the forward strand.
GCCACAGCATCGCTCCCTAACTCATGATTCATCCCAAATTTAATGAAGCCACATTTTTATAACAATAAAAGCGAACAGATGCTACTGGGAGGATCACACAACAAACTGTGCAGCTGACCTTTCCCCGTTCACGGCTTTTTTTTTTTTTTAATTTACATTTTCTCAGATGCTTTTTATACCTTTGAAATGTAAAGTCACACTCAGAAACGCGATTTCCGTCTCAAGGCATCTCTTAAAAATGTAGATTTAACACAGCACCGGCTTGGTAAACAGGATATTTCACTGTTCATAGGCTGTCCCTCCAAGTGAAAAACACATAAAGGCACCTGTAATATTTCCTAAATGTCCCGAATGACAGGTTAAGATCACACCTACAACCTCTTCTGATTTATGCTGTAAACACAGCCACAGAATCACTGAGGGTGGAAAAGATCTCTGGGATCATCAAGTCCAACCTGTGCCCAATCCCCACCAGAGCACTGAGTGCCACGTCCAGGCCTTCCTGGGACACCTCCAGGGATGGGGACTCCAAACCTCCCTGGGCAGCCCCTGCCAAGGCCTGAGCACCCTTTCCATGGGGAAATTCCTGCTGCTGTCCCACCTGAGCCTCCCCTGGCCCAGCCTGAGGCCGTTCCCTCTCCTCCTGTCCCTGTTCCCTGGGAGCAGAGCCCGACCCCCCCCGGCTGCCCCCTCCTGTCAGGGACTTGTGCAGAGCCACGAGGTCCCCCCTGAGCCTCCTTTTCTCCAGGCTGAGCCCCTTTCCCAGCTCCCTCAGCCACTCCTGGTGCTCCAGCCCCTTCCCAGCTCCGTTCCCTTCCTTGGACATGTTCCTGCCCCTCCATGTCCCTCATTCCATGAGGAGCCCAGAACTGGACACGGAATTCCAGGTGTCCAGTAGAGAGGGACAATCACATCCCTGCTCCTTCTGGCCACACCATTCCCTAGTCCTCAAATCCTCCGTGCCCCCTTTATCAAATTAAGAGCTGTAATCCCAGTCCAACCCAGTTCAGCCACCCAAAAGATCCAGTACCTGCCACTGGAGCTGACCAGTCCTTCCTCTCCGAACCACGAAACCCAAAAGCATTCCAGGAAAAGGTTTCATTCTTCAAACACCCATGTCCTGCTGAGGAACAGCAGGAGATGCCGCAGGGATCACCCCAGACCTCCCGCTCCTGCTCCCCACCTCATGAACTCCAAACCACCTCCAAAACCGCGAGGCTGCAGGGTCAAGGGGTTAAAAATTGTTGCCAAAATTGCCTTATTTTGTGCTTTTCCACTCCGCTGAATAAGGTATCAACCCTCCAGGCTGTCAGTACAGTAAAGGAGAAGAAATTTGCACAGTTCCTCATTACAGGGCTGTCAAGTGGAGCTCCAGTGGAGAAACAGGTGGGATTGTATTTCCATTATAATCTCTGAAGTGCTGCTTAAAAATAAAATAAAAAGGCGTCAACACGCTATTACTCTGCGAGGAAAGAGCATCTCATCAAGGAGAAAAGAAGATCTGAAAACATAAAATCTCCTTCACAAAGAGGCTTGATAATGTTTGTCTGGTCGGGGTAGCAGAGGGCTATTTATTGCTCTTGGCCAGCACTGGAAATCTGCATTTAAATGGAGCTCCCCTCTCATTCCTGCTATCCAGAGAGAGCAAATTCAGGGGAGAGAGAGAGACAGGAGGGGAGACGTGATAAAAACAGCTGAGGGCTTTAGTTCCTGCTGCTTGAAACACAATCTCTCTTTTATCTTCTTTAATAACTGCTTTGTGTACATAAAATCAGAATTACATTCCCCCAGACCTGGAGTTTCCAGGAGAATTGAGAAGGAAGGTGGTGACCTGTCCATCATGCTGGGAATGCAAAGCCTCAGCGGGATCACCCCTGGATCCCAGAAACATCATCCCTCTGGGGCAGGCAGGGAGAAACCCTGCCAGACTCATCTCACCTGATTTTGGGACTAGAAATCCCTCTCCGAGGCAGCAGCAAACACCCTGAGCATGCAGAGAGGAGCAGAAGGGCACAAAAAGATAAGAAAGGGGTCTGGAATGGGAATGCTCCAGCCAGAGCTGGCTCACGGGGTCTGAATCCACCCTCTGTTACCAAAGCAGGGCAGGCAACTGATTTTAAAGGGAAACTCCTGTGGATTTCCACAGCCAGACTTGAGGCACTGCACCTGTGGAGAAGGTCCTGATCTGGGGATTTAAATACTGGGATTGTGACCAGCTAAGTCCCACTCCATGCCCTGAAAAGCCTGCCAAGAGAATTCCCAAAAATGAGGAGAGAAAAGCAGGGAGGAGGAAGAGGAGGAGGAAGAATGAGGAATGAGGGATTGAACCCTCCCGAGGTGTAAGGTCAGGGCTGCTGCAGGGAATGGGATTCTGGCTCTGGAAGAATAAACACCAGGGGCTCTCCTGCATGTCCACAAAACCCCAAAACCAGGGAATTCCAGCCACCAGGAGCTTGTTTCTGCAGGGGTGAATGCGGTGTGGTGGGACGGCTTTTTTCTGTTTTCCCTGAAACTTTGCTCCCAGTGGGCGCTCCCCACAGCACTGCCCTCTAATCCAGATTTTCAGCACCTCTGCAAAACCCCATCTGTCACACCGGACCAGAGACTGCCAAAAATCCAAGCTCCTGCATGGCCACCCACATCCCCTAAATGCCTAAATCTTATTTTCTTAGGAATCCAGCCTAAAAACATTGACCAGGGTTGGGAAGATCATTTTTCTGCCTGTCTTTTGCTTCCATAATGTCAAGCTGAGTTTCCAGTGGAAGTTTTTCTGCCCATTTTCGTGGTCTCAGGTGACTGGCAGCAGCTGTGGTCTTGTAGGAAGAGAGCACTGGGAAGCCCTGGTGGGGCCAATAAACTTGGCAAGACCAAGAAATGAGCAAGAACTTAATTAAGTCAGTGGAGAGCATAAATATAAGAAAAATAACCACACAAACCCCAAGTGCCACTGCCAGGCAAGCAAAAAGAATGAGGAAGGAAGAAACAATGAGGAAAATTCTGAGTTAAAAAACAAAACAACAACAAAAAAAGCCAACAAACAAATGGGAAAGTCCGGTAGGATTTATGGCTCTAATGATGGATTTGAGAGGTGGCAATGAATAACAGAGCTGTGGGATTTGGGGCTGGAGAGCAGAGTGGGGGAAGGAGCCTGCTGTGGGATGGGGAGGCAGGAAAGGACCCAGACCCCACAAAATACCCTCAATAAATGTGTTTTGTACCCACAGCCTGATGCCTTATGTTTTTAACTTCTATATGTTTCAACCCCTGCCCTGCCTGGTGTGTGACTCTGCAGTTCCTTGTGGCCTGGGAGCTGCTGTTCTCTCCTGCTGCTCACACACAACAAACCTCTGCAGGTTCCCACTCCAAGGACACCGGGCCCCAAATGTGTCAACTCAAAGCCTCTCAAGGGGGGCAAACTCGGGGTGATTCCATCATGAACTGAGGTGATCACTGGAGAATGAACCCTGAGATGCAAATGAACCCAACTTATCAAAGGGTGAAGAACCCGTGAGCCAGGGTCCATCTGGGGTGGAGCCTCTGCACTGCCCAGGGTGAGCCTTTGAAGGCCTTCAAATAAATCCCTCCTTTTATTCTCTTAATTCTTGTCTGGTCTCTGTGTTTTAGGTGGCCACTTAAGGCATCAACCCCACAAAATCCCAGAGCTCTGTCCCCAGAGGTGGCTGAGTTTCAGTGGCTATTCCAGCACACACAAGGTCTGCAACACTTTGGAATTTTCTGACTGACAGGGATTTAAAGAGAGAAAGATTCCCAAACCTGGCACTTTGCCTTGCAGAGGGAACCATTTCCCAAACTTCTTTCTGATCCCAGGTTGGAAAAGACCTCTAAGATCATCAAGCCACCACCATGGTCACTAAACCCTGTCCTCAAGTGCCACATCCACACGTTTTTGGAACACTTCCAGGGATGATGACTCCACCACCGCCCTGGGCAGCCTGCTCCAGTGCTTGCCAGCCCTTTCCGTGGAGAAATTTTTCCTAATATCTAATCCAGACCTTCCCTGGTGCAACTTGAGGCCACTTCCTCTCATCCTGGTGAGGATGAGACAGCAGGTTACAGGATTTAAGGAACTGAGGGTCCCTCTAAAGCCACTGAATTTCCATTAAGTGGGGCTTTAGTGACCATTTTCCTCTGAACCCTTGTGGGTATCTCAGCATTAAAGTGCATTTGCTCTCCTTCCAGCACCTCCCTATTTCAGGGGGGTCACAGCTTTGGCTGATCCCTCCCAGGCTGGCAAACCCCAGTGCACTGCAGAGGATGCACAGCTCAGCCCCAGGGATGGAGGAGGGAAATTCCAGGTCCTGGCTTCCCCCATCCATTGATTAATCCACACACAGAGACAGCAAACAGCCTTGGATGTACCCCCAATGCCAAGGTGAGAAGGGGGAAAACGTTGTAGAGGGATCTGGGGGTTTGCTTGCATTAATATGGAGGGTTTGGAGATATTTTGCACCACTTCTATTCCCGTTACAAATCCCTGGCCACTGCTGCTGTGACAAATCTCTAAAAGATGGACCCAAGGACAAGGACCCACCATGCTGGATGTAGATATGGCAATTCCTATAAAGATATGAGCCAGACAAATGATAGGGGAAATGATTTTCATTCTCTCATGATGGATGAAGAGTGAAGAGATAAAGCAGCTCCTCAAGGTTTTCCAGGACCACGTGGCAAATAAACAGATTTAATGTGCCAGGAGGCTTCAGAAAGCCTTGTTTAGAGCCTCAGCCTTTCTGCCACCCAAACCTGCCACTTGTGCCTCAATCCTCAGGCATTTGAGGGCATCACAAAGTCAGCACTGTTAACAGATCTTCTGGGAGGTGGGAAACCCTGGCAGCAGGAGCGTGTATGAAGATAAATGGGTCAATGCCACATGGCTGAGTGTGGATGGAAGAGTCAAACTATGTTTGGGAGCCTTTGGGTTGGACAGGACCTTAGAGGTCATCAAATTCCACCTCCTGCCATGGGCAGGGACACCATCCGTGGGCAGGGACACCTTCCATGGGCAGGGACACCTTCCATGGGCAGGGATAATGTCCATGGGCAGGGACATCGTCCATGGGCAGGGACACCTTCCATGGGCAGGGATAATGTCCATGGGCAGGGACATCGTCCATGGGCAGGGACACCGTCCGTGGGCAGGGACACCTTCCATGGGCAGGGATAATGTCCATGGGCAGGGACATCGTCCATGGGCAGGGACACCGTCCGTGGGCAGGGACACCTTCCATGGGCAGGGATAATGTCCATGGGCAGGGACACCGTCCGTGGGCAGGGACACCATCCGTGGGCAAGGACACCTCCCACTAAACCAGGCTGCTCCAACAGGAAAGCTGAAAAAATGACTAAAGGTGGGAAAAGGTGACATTGGAAACCTCACCCCTCTTGAAGAGGATCCAGATGTCTTAAACCACATTAAAGAGTTTGATCCAGGTATAAAACGACACTTGAGCCCTCCCCTGACGTGCCTCAGGATTGTTTTCATCCCTGTGCTTCCCTGACAGAACAAACACCTTTTGCTGCTGAGTCACGCTGGAATGAGATGCTAAGGAGCTGCCACATCAGATGTGGAAGCCCTTCAGATCCAATATTGATCAATCTGCACAGCCTCTATTTATTTATTTTTTGCCACTCAGCCTTCAGCTGATTTGTCTTCCTGCCTCCCCTCGTTAGTATGCTCTGCCCACTGCAATCCTTCTCCCCTGATGGCTTCTTCCCTGACTTCTGGGTGGGAAAGAAAAACAGCAATTTGCTTTTCCCTGGACTCTGACATGGTTTTCCCTGCCTTTCTATCCATCTTAGCAGCACACTGCTAATTCATCTAATCCCAAGATACTACTTCTGGTCGTTTAGACCAAAAAAAAAAAAATAAAGGCAGCTCCACTTTGTTTTTTAGATGGCTTTTTGAGGGAAGGGATCTGCAGAGCCCTGAGTGAGTGAAGTGATGCACAGCAACATCCTCGCTCGGAGCAATTTGTCTCAGCATCCTCTGGAGACCACCCCTAAGAGGGGGGTGTCAGACATTGCCTGGAGAACCCCTGGCAGAGCAGACAAAACAACCACGAAATCCTCAAAAAGTTACTCAAAGTTTTCCCAGAGAATCTCTGAGGTTCCTAGTGCAAGGCTCTCCAGCGTGGGTAAAGAACAACTTTTGGGCAAACAGCTTTTGCTTTCAGCTTGGGAGCTCATTACAGATTCTCCTGCATCTGGAAAAGTTTTAAAGACACCACACAGAAACTGGAGAGGGCAAGTGAAGAGCAAGAAAGGAGGCGGGGGGGAAAAGCAAGGATACAGAAAAGGCTCAGCTGCAGAGAGTAAATTAAAGCAGACACAAAAACTCTTAGTGAACAAGGCTGAACAAACCCGAAGGAAAAGCTGTTCCAGGCTCCGGGGATGTCAGGAATGATGGAAGAGCTGGGATGGGGAGGAATCAGCACCAACACTGGGCGAGGATTGAGACGTTCCAGACCCAGCCAGGCTTGTAAAGCAGAGTAGTGAGTGGGGTGAATTACATCCCCTGCAGTCTGTTCTGAAGCTTCTTAGAGGGGATCCTGAATTAGTGGCATTAATGCAGCAAGGACCTGGATCAGGTTCCCAGTGATAAGCTTAATTAAACAACAGAGTTATCCATAGGCTGGGGTTTATGTTATAAATAAGCAACATTTATACTGATTAATTAAAGTCATGGTTCAGATCATTAAATCCTCCTCCTTCCAACCATCTTAATGAGGATACCTGCAAGAGCTGAAGGCACCACTGATGTTTGACACTTGCAAGCCCAAGCACGCACTCAGGGGAGGGCAGGGCGACAGGAGACCTTCAAAAGGCTCCTTCCCAAGGCTCCTTCCCACTGTCTTGTCTTCCAGTGGGTGGTCCTGGAATTCCTGCTGGGGGTTTCTGGGTTTCTGCTGGGGGTTCACTCTCGCTGCTGTCGCGTGAGGAGTCAGGGCTGGCAGCCTCAGGCAGCCCCACGTTCCCAGTACTTCTCCAAGTCTGTAAAAGACTTCTTAATGCAGCGATGAAAACATCTTGGAGACAGCCAGCTGTGTCAGCTGCCCTCACAAATCCAATTCTTTTTCATTATCCCAGCCAGAGGAGCCTGCCTGGTGAAACAGGGCTGCTTTATCATCCTCCCCTGCCTCTTCCCACGTGAGAGATGTCCTGGGCCACGTCTGGGACAGCAAACTGTGACCCCAAACCTCCCCTCGCTGTCACCCACTCCTGACCACCCCTCTCAGCTCCTTCCATGCTCAACACCCTGCCGAGTTAAAGGGGAAAACCCTTCTGAAAGGCTTCACTCCATGAGATCGGAGGTTTAAAGATAAAATTCCCACTCCAGCGCCGCTCTGAGCCGGGATCAATTACGGATCATGTCTAACACTTATTCTAATTGGAATTATGAAAACAGAGCAGACCCTTTGTCCCTTCCTTTTCAGCTTTCTGCTCCTTCCTCCCACAGCCTGAGAGGTTTTATACAGCTCTAATATTTCAGAGAGTGGCCTTGGTGCTCTGAAGTGAAAAGCCAGCTTGGGAGACCATGGTTTGCTCCAGCTCATCCATCACATCTGCTCCCAAACCCAGTGGTTATTAAAAATTAGAGCCGGTCAAATTATTGTTATATTTTGACACATGGAGAATATTATTATCATCCTTCCCTGCTACCCCCAATCCCTCCCCATGAATCATTCATGAGTCTCTCCCGATTCCTGCAGAAGAGCTGAGCTCCTGCTTTGTGCAAGACGGATTTCCTGCCCAAGGAGCAGAGCCACGGCAGAGGGAGGCTCTGGAGGGAGCCAAGACGAGACCCCAAGTCTCTAATGAGGCCATCAAATGGTCCCAACAAATCCTGCAAGGGTGATTACCAGCCCCCCTTCATCTCCTCCGGCCTTTTCCCCTTTTTCTTAACACCATCCTATCAGATTGGGAGCTGACTAATAGCAACAATAATAAAATAAACTTCATTTTGGATCCATTGCAGGACTGGGGCTATTTCCTCCATCTCTTCCCCATCACAGAAACTGTCTTTTAAATGGATAACAATGATTGTGAGGGGCCAGTTATTACCTTGAAACCTTGCATTTTGATATATCCAAAGCTGTTCTCTTATATAAATAACAGTTATTACTGTAAAGTGATTTTCCTCCTTCTGTATTTCCAAAGAGTTCCTGCAGGAGATGGTGGAGAAAATGGATTCCATTAATGCCACACTTAGGCCCTGTTGCTTTCATACTTTAACTCCCATCATTAATCTCCTTATGTGTCTTTAAACAAATGCCATTCATCCCACAGCTCTCTGGCAGCAATTCTTCCCCTGCCTTCCCCCCAATCCCCTTTCCCAGTTAAACAGGAGCTCTTCCTCCCCTGACTCATCAGTGGGTGTTGTGCTCCTGCCAGTCAGGGAAAAGCATTTTGTTCAGGCAGCTTCCTGCTAATTACAAGGAAAAACAGGAGAGCCCACAACCAGGGGAGACAACACGTCGGAAGGAGCTGAAAATCCTCGGCGAGGATCACTTTGCTGAAGGGAGAATTCCAAACTAACCCTGGAGTGGGAGTCCCCGTGACTTGGGCAGCTTCTCAGCACAGAAAAACATTGCCTGAGGCGCTCAGCAGCCTCTGAGCATCCCACAAACGCAGCTGCCAGGTGCCACTTCTGTGTGGTTTGGTGATAAACAAGGCTGCTCTTCCCATGACAGGCACGGGACAGCTGCAACTCTCGGCTGCTTGCTCAGGACTCGGAAACAGCTCCATTTCTCAGCAGCCACAGAAGTGCTGTCACCTCCTTTCCATGGGGAGAAGAGGCAGAAAATGCAGCCCAATCCTGCAGTGGAATTTAGACACCAATCCTGCCCCCGGGTGGGGTGGTAAAATCCCACCTTTTTCAAGGAGTTAATCCCTCTCCTCGATGGAGCAGCACACACCACCAGCTTGGGTCCTGTGGCCAAGGCCACAACATCCACCCAGCCAGGGGGGGACACAATGACCTCCCAGCAAAGGCAAAAAAAACCCCATTTTCCAGGCTAATTAAGGCTAATTATGCATTAACCATAAGGCACGTGGGCACAGGACCGCAGTTCCAGGGAAGGGGGCAGCGTTTCAGGGACACAGCACCACGATGTCACCCCCCCTCCACATCACTCAGGGGACCTGTCCCCTCTACACCCTCAAAACAGGAGGGTCCCTGCCCAAAAAACCCACGTTCATAAATGGTTTAACAGCAAGGCCAAGCCAGGGGTGTGAATTGGAGACAAATAACCTTCACAGGCTGCCCAGCTCGGAGCCACTGATTTTCCCCTGCCACCTCTGGAAGCAGAAATAGCAAAGATTAATACTTGGAGTGACCTCAAGTAACTCCTGGACATCTGGATTTTCCTGCTCTGCCCTGCTCCCCCAGGAGTGCTGCCATTCCCTCTGCCCTTGCTCAGCCACAGCCTGTCCTTCATTATCATCTGTCAAGCCCAATTAACAAGTGCAGTGACATCAGGGGACACGATTCCTGAAGTCTCCTGTGAGAGCCACTTGACAGGAGCCTCCACCCTCGAGAAGATGGGGTAAAGTCCCCAGAAAATTGTCATTTCTCCCCTCACGATCCTCCCCTGGCAGCCCAGAGCACTCACTTGGACTCTCCCACCTTTTAAAGAGACCCATCTCTGCTCCTAAAACCCAAATTCTCTCCCCCTTTCCCAACCGTCCTAGTGGATGAAAGGATTTTGGGCCAACAATTTAGTGGCTTGCAGGTGCCTCCTCCGAGCTGTTTTCCTCCCTTCCAAACCCAACGTGCCTTTCACAGAAAGTGCTTGGCTGTGTTTTCCTGATTAACCACTTAATGAGGAGTCTGCACAGAGCAAAATCAACAGGAAATGAGGCCAGCACGAGCCACTGCATCCCTCCCATTTGAAACAAGAGAAAGCACAGGGAAAGAATCCCAAATATTCCCCTGAAGAGTGGCAAAAGCTCAAGTGGAAGAGGCAAAGCGCTTTTCCTAGGAAATACCAACCCCCTCTACACATCCTCAATGTCAAAAAGCTCCTTAATGAGCAGGAATATTGATGAATAAAAGCCTGAGGTTGTGTGGGAATAGCTTCTAAACCAGCTGGTTCTGATCCTGTCCCTGCTGCAAGAGGTCACTTTCTGCCACTCCTTTAAGTGGGTAACTTTGCTGCAAGGTTGTGGGTTTTGTTTTGTTGTTGTTTGCTAGAAAGAAAGGTCATCTAAAGGAAAAAAAAAAGAGCCAGGCTGGGATAATTTTTTGGCAGAGAAGCCCTGACAATATCTTCTAGGTTAAAAGTGATATTTTCTTGAAAAATTTAAATTTCCTGAGCCCAGCAAATGTTTTTTCAAGGAGTGGAGAGGGTTTTCATCATGTTGGAAGTCTCTGAATGCAGGATTTTTTCTGCAGAACGTCATGAGCCAAGTTGTGAGATGCTACTGAAGTCCAAAAATAAAGGATATTAATCACTTGGCCACGACTTGATTTCTCATCTAACCAAATCTGATACGTGTTTGCGTCTATATGTATAAATAAAACATGAAAAGACAACCTTTGTCTAAATTTAAATGATAAGTTAAACACTCCAGCACTACCAAGAGCAGCAAAATTCTGTCCCTTTGCTCAGGGGAGCTCAGCAGAAGCTTCTCCATTCCCCTTCTGGAGCAGGAACTTGTGATTCCCATAGTCCAGGACTTCCCACAGCTCTTCCTTTCCCAGAACCTCAAAAGCAGGGCACTCGCCCCCTAGTTTCCTCCCCTCCAACACTTATTAAACCCCACCACGTACCCAAACTGAGAAGCTTGGCAGTGCCCACGGCTCAACATTGAGAAGCTTCAATTAAATCAATTAGCATCCCCATACATGGCTAATATTGGAGACGTAGGAGAGGCTTTATTATCCAAATAGAAAATCAGTTTGCGTGTCCAGATGGTCACTGGAGGCGCTGGAATTGCCACACTCTCGCTGTGTTTGGGCCCGTTTCAATGGCACCAGCCCTGTTTATCAGCTTGGAGGAGAGCCTGTGCCATCTGGGCGAGAGGAGGTTCATTGTCTGCCTGGCAGGCACGGGGTAAACACAGCTCCCCCACCCACTCCGCTGCCATTTATTAAACGTCGAGTCTGGGAAAGGCACGAGAGTCCTGGGAGCTGAATTTGGGCTGAGGAAAGATGCCCTGGGGAGGTGGAACCCTGCGCTGTGCGGGGCAGCTCCCTGTGCCCTCCTGCCCAAAAGCGATGCTCCGGGACGCTCAGGGGCAAGGAATGGAGCCAGAATTTTTGCCCCAAACCCTCTCGGCGCCTGCTCCTCCACCTGCGAGCACCGAGGAGCTGCGAGCGCATCACCAGCACCTCTGATCTGTTTTCAAGAGAGTCACCGGCCTGAAAATTCCAGTTATTTCTAAAGGCAGGAGCCAGCCTGAAAAGGGAACGGGAGCCTCTGAAGCGGCCAAATTACCCAGCGCTGCTTCCTGCGCTACAAAGGTGCTTCCAACCCGCCGGGGTTCAGCCCCAGCCATCGAGAGAGCTCGGGACGGGCTCAGCAACAACTTCTGAGCATCACCAGCTCCCATCCGGCTTTGTAATGACAGAGGGGCAGAGCTCACAGCCTGCTGAGTCTCTAACTACTGCTAAAAACCTCCCATTAGTCTCCCGATGTCACCTCCCTGTCGGGAGAAGCGAGGGATAATCCCTCTGTTCTCACACCCTTTATCTAGTCCGGCAGCAGAGATTTTTCCCCTCATTATGCACCGGCACTCGTGGGTTACACACAGGACAGGCACAGCAGCACAACCCAAAGCGACAGCTCTAAAATGTTTGCCTGTGCGTGAATGAAAAACATCATGAAAGGAGATTATTACCGGAAAGACAACCGGGGAAAAAACCAACAAAAAACCAACAAAAAACCAACAAAAACCCAACAAAAAACCAACAAAAAACCAACAAAAACCCAACCTTGCGAGACGCGGAGCCCGCTGTAGTTGTGCTAAAAGTGAAACGGGTTACAAAAGTGATCTGTAAAAATGGATGTATCGTTCTCTCCTGACGTGACATCGCCTCAATTAAGTTTTCTTGTTGAGCTAACCTGGAGGCAGCGCAGCGAGGTAACAGATGGAAAAGTCTGCCTGGGAGGGGAAGCGCAGGGTTTTCCTGACTGGAGGTACAGAAAGCAATTTATTGTTCTTTTTTTCCTCTTGCACTCAGCGTTTCTGATGGGGTCAACAGGCAGGGAGCTGAGAAAGCCAGGATTCGGATTCAGATTTCACACATCAGAGGGGAAACAGTCAAATCGAAAAAGCTCTGGGAGCAGTAACTGAGAAATTACATATATGTGCTTTTTCTCACCTCCAGCCCCATTCCTTTATTTTATCAAAAACTGTCACATTAACGTAGTTTTCAGGGAAATGCATAAAGCTCTCCTGCGTTTCCCAGCGCTGTGCTCTGATGGTTTGCAGTGATAAAATGAATTTTCCAGCCACTGGCTGGGATGGGATCGGGATGCCCGAGGGCACAGAGGGCTCTCCCTTGGGAAGAGGGATTTTCCCAGTGCCTGGAGTCCCGTGGGTGGGCCAGGCACAGCCGGGTGATGAACCCAGGAAGGAGACTTTTTAGAAGAGCAGGGTGTGAAGCATCAACCCAAAACCAGCTGCAGCCAGTGGCAGGATGAGAGGAAACGGCACCAGGGGAGGCTCAGCTGGACATCGGGAGGAATTTCTACATGGAAAAGTTGTTAAACATTGGAAGGAGCTGCCCAGGGAGGTGGTTTGGAATCCCCAAGGAATGACTGGATGTGACGAGGTGGGGATGGGCTGCAGGTTGGACTTGAAGGTCTGGGAGGGCTTTTCCAACCTCAGTGATTCTGGGATTCATTCGAGGTCCTTCCTTGCTTTTCCTGTCTCATGCAGCAGCAGCTGCCCGAGGTGTTTCTCCAGGAGCTGAGAGCTGCAGCTTTCCCCTCTCACACAGACCCCGCAGAGCTCCCTCATCACCCTGTCCCCTTCCAGCCACCTCAGAGACACCCCTGACATCCCTGCACAACCCCCTCCCGTCCCCACTCTTTGTATTCCACATTAAATCCATCAACAGCAACTTGAATCCCAGCCTTTAAAGTTTCCGAGCTCGCTCGCTCTCAGGATTTCCCTTGCCCCAAAAAAGCTTATTTAACCTGATGTTCCTAATTCCTCCCGCCCTGGGAGGCGCAGCCAGGGATTTGCACAGCTCTGGCACGGATCTGCCGGGTCTCCAGAGCTCTGTCTGCAGGGAAAGCCAACAAACCCTCTGCTCTACCTGGAGAGGCTGAAGGACTCGGAATTTCACCTCTTTCCCCCATGCCCTGACCCTTCTCCAGCAGCTGAAGTTCCCACATTGTGGGAGAGGCAGGGAAATCCCTCTTTAAGAGCCTGTCAGCATAACCCAGGCCTAGAGAAGCCTCTGGAAGGCTTTGGAGGAGGCTTATCCCTGGCTGCAGTTAATCCAGGGGCCACACACAGCCTTTGAGGAGGTGGGAGCTTCCCTGGTGCTTTTCTTGATCAAAACCCTACACCCAGGGCTGGGTGTGTGTCCAGCTGCTCCAGATGTTATGGAAACCCCAGGGGACGGAGAAAAACCTGAGCACAACGAACCTGCAAGCACCTCCAGAGGCTTCCCCTGGCTCTGTTTGGTTTTCCTTTCTCCCTCATTTTGATGTCTGCTGCTGTTTCTGTGACCCCACAGCCGAGAGCAGGACCACTCCTCCATTAGCAGGGACGGAAATGGTTTCCCCTCCGAGCAGCAGCAATGCCAGCAATTTCATTTCCTGAGTGTCTTTTAGTCTGGAATATATATTGCTTACTTAAAGAGACCAGAAAAAAAAAAAAAAAATAATCACATGTCCTACACAAAGCCTCAGCTCTCCATCAGGGACAGGTGAACGTTTGTGAGGGACAAAAATGGGACAAAGCGCTGGCCCAGCCCCGGAGTTTGCTCATAAAAGGGCAAAAATCTTCACACTTGATCATGAAAATGCCCCAAAATGACTGGGCTGGTGGAAGGTGTCCCTGCCCATGGCAGGGGAGGAATGGGCTGAGCTCTAAGGTCTTTTCCAAGCCAAACCATTCTGGGATTTTGTGACTAGTGCAGAAATCTCAGCCTCCCCCAGGAGCTGGCAGCCAGGAGCCAGCAGAGCCCTGCTTGCAACAGGTGGGTCGATAAGGTTAATTTAAAAATATGAAAACACACAGGCAGAAGGGAAAAAAGAGAGCGCGCTGCTTTTCTTCTGCCCGTGTTATCTCACCAAAGAGATCCAGATAACAGCAGACACGAAAAGCACAAATATAGATTTGTTATTACCTTTATTTGCTGCAGGGCCAAGGGGAGGCTGCCGAAATGCACCTCCTCTCCCACACAGCCGAGCAAAGCTCCCTTCCTTATTGATTTCTGGAGCAGGACTCCCATTGACAAATGTAATTAGGCTAACGGTGATGAAAGGAAAATACTTTCCCTTATAGGTGTAATTATGGACACTGCTCTGCACTTGACCCGGGCCAGATCTCTCTGAATCACAGCCAGCCACGGCACAGTGCTGATCCTGGCACTCCCAAATGCCACTTCCATAAGGAACACTCCAAAAAGGAAATTCTTCCCATTTCAAATAACTCCGTTGCAATGGGTCTGCCCGTGGTTGTTCAATGGGAGTTCAACCTGCACCTCAGAGCTGGGTTAAATGAGAAAATATCAATTAAAAGAAAGGTGGTGGGGGGATGCAACCCTGCTGAGGTGCTGGAAGAGGCCTGCAAACAGCTCAGGAAGGTGTGGGCAGGCTGCCTGTCTCCCTGACTGACAGCGATTTCGGGCAGCTCACCACGGAGCAGCAGGACAGGCTGGATGTTCCCGTGGCTCCAGGTGCCAGCTCGCCTCGCCCTCAGCCTGGGCAAACCCCCAGCACAAAGCAGAGTGACCCCAGGGCGCTGCCAGCACAGCGTGATGCCAGCACAGTGTCCCCAGAGCGTCACCTCCCTGTACCCAGGGGCACTGCCAGCACAGCCTGATGCCAGCACCACGTCCCCAGAGCGTCACCTCCCTGTACCCAGGGGCACTGCCAGCACAGCGTGATGCCAGCACGGTGTCCCCAGAGCGTCACCTCCCTGTGCCCCACGCAGGGGCACTGCCAGCACAGCGTGATGCCAGCACGGTGTCCCCAGAGCGTCACCTCCCTGTGCCCCACACAGGGACACTGCCAGGGCAGCGAGATGCCAGCACAGTGTCCCCAGAGCGTCACCTCCCTGTGCCCCACCCAGGGGCACTGCCAGCACAGCGAGATGCCAGCACGGTGTCCCCAGAGCGTCACCTCCCTGTGCCCCACGCAGGGGCACTGCCAGGGCAGGGAGATGCCAGCACGGTGTCCCCAGAGCGTCACCTCCCTGTGCCCCACCCAGGGGCACTGCCAGCACAGCGTGATGCCAGCACGGTGTCCCCAGAGCGTCACCTCCCTGTGCCCCACGCAGGGGCACTGCCAGGGCAGGGAGCAGGAGATCAGCACACGCCGGAGCCGTTGTTCCCTGACTGCATTCCACGTTTTTAATTTCCTCTGCTGAGGAGAGCGTTCGGCTGCTCCAGGGCTGGCACAAACCCCCCACTTTGCCCTCGCTGCTCCCCGCCCTGCCGTGGGGCACAGAGGGCAGGATGGAGGGGGATTCCAGCTCTCCCATGCCCCCACTGAATTCCTGCCCCTCCACCTCACCCAGAGTCAACCCAGCAGGGCGAGGGATGCTCGGCAGCACCTGGGCATCACCCCCTGAGTGATGGCACTGTGCAGGTGCCACCACTCATCCCTGCCTCTCCTCCTTCCTTCCTCGCCTGCTGCCCTTGGGAACGGCTCCAGCAGCACCCAGGGGCTGCCAGGAGCCCCTCAGGAGCTGAGATGAGGAGGGAGAGAAGGAAGGGCAGCAAGGGGGATGCTCACGGGGTGGTGGCTCATGGGATGCTCGCAGGATGCCGTGGAAAACATGGATTAAACCCACTGGTCAGCACTGAGGGCACAAGAACTCACAGGATACCATGGAAAACATGGATTAGACCCATCAGTCTGCACTAAGGGCACAAGAACTCACAGGATACCATGGAAAACATGGATTAGACCCATCAGTCTGCACTGAGGGCACAAGAACTCACAGGATGCCATGGAAAACATGGATGAAACCCATCAGTCTGCACTAAGGGCACAAGAACTCACAGGATGCCATGGAAAACATGGATTAAACCCATCAGTCAGCACCAAGGGCACAAGAACTCACAGGATCCTGTGGGGAACATGGATGAAACCCATTGATCAGCTCTAGGGGTGGCACAGGAGCTGCCGTTCCCACACCCCCCGGCCTCCCCCGCAGCCCATGCACCCTGCAGGAACCACGGGACTCTGGAAAGGATGGGAATTTGCTTTGGGCACACACCTGTGGGGCACAGGTCACCCCAGCAGCACGGAAAAGGAGCAGTGGGAAAAGCAAAATCCACAGACCCGACAGCCACATCCCTCTCCTTCATGCCCCACTTCTCGGCCAGACCTCATTTCATTACTTGTTTTGTAGAAGCCTTTTCTGTTTCGTTTCCAGCTCTTTTCACACCAACTTTATGATCCCTTCAGCAAAGCTCCACACCAGGTTCTGCTCGGCAATAACCGACACAAATGGCATTACAGAAATTCAGGCTCCAGGCACGGCCTTCCCTAATGCTCCTGGTTTTACTGGGAACGTGCAACAGCCACACAGTGGATTTTTAAAAACCCTTCCTGACTTTTATCCCTGACAGGGAAAGGCAGGAAAACCAGAGGGTTTTCTTTTCTCAGTGTTCTCCTTGTTCCTCAATTTTCAAAAATTTGATCACAAAACACCCCCAGAGAGTTTCTGGTCTCTCGATTTTAATTTTTTTATCCATTTCCTCAGTTTACAAATTTTCACTCCTGGGCCACAAAAAAAAAAAAAAAAATCATAATCCTGTGCAATTTCTGTGCTGAAATTTATTGCTCAGTGGCATCACTGTCAACCTTGTAGGAGGAGAAACTTTCCCTGGAAGTGTCCAAGGCTAGGTTGGATGAGGCTTGGGGCGACCCGGGATAGTGGAAGGTGTCCCTGGACTAAACAATGTCCCCAAGTGCCACATCCACATATTTTTTGAACACTTCCAGGGTTGGTGACTCCACCACTTCCCTGGCCAGCCTGTCCCAGTGCTTTCAGACAGAAAGTTCTCCTAATATCTGATCAAATGTGGAGGTGTCAATAGCTGAGCTCCAAAGAGAGACAGCTGAGGAGATGAAACTCCTGGAAAAATAAACGGAAGCACAAATCCCTTTATCCAGCTAACACCGAGTCCACGGAAAGGTGACACCAGAGCTCTCAGGGGAGCCTGGAAATGTCACTGGCTCTGGGGACAGAGGGTTCTGTGCACACACCTCCGAGTCAGAACGAGCAGCTCAGGCCATGAGCTCCACCCCAGCTGCCTCCAGCGGGGCTGGTTCATTTGGGTGCCTCCCAATTTGTCATTTAGAGCCTCTGTTTGTGTCCCTGCCTGCATTTGAGCAGCACCTCCCAGCAAACGGGACCGTCCACATGCCACGAACAGCGGCAATCTGAAAACCTAAAAGCCGGCAGAGGCCGAGCAGGGCGAGCTGGGTTTATAAAAACCCCTCATTAAACCAGCACAACATCTGTTCCCCACGCAGGATCCTGGCTGGAGTGCACTTCCAGGAGATTCACAGCCCTCTCCCTGCGGCTCCACGCTGCTCAGCTCCCATCAGGGTGTTCCCAACAGCTCCATCCATCTCCCAGCCCCGCCACCCAAAGCCGTCCTGGAAGGAATTATGGGAGCGGGTCTTGCTGCACTGAAAGTGAGCATTAGCCAAACTCTTTGCTCCATAATTTTCCTCCCCTTTTAAGCTGTCTCGTTCCAGAGAAGACTGTGAGGTTTATGCCGTGCAGGAGGAGGGGGTTGCGTGTCTCTCTGTGCGTGTTCTGCACAGGTGACCTCCAGTTTTTTCTGCCAGCATCACAGGAAAGGAGAAAAAACCAAGTCAGGTAAAGCCTGCAGCCCATCGTACCCTTCATTTCCCCACCACCACCCAAAAATACCCTTCAGAATCCCTTCAAGGAACTGCTGCAGCAATCTCAATAATTACCTTGAAAGTTCTGCTGCCATAAATCACGTCAAGACAAACTCTATTCAAGTGTTGTAACCAGGAGAGATGATGGGGGCCTTGTACAATGGCCAATGACCACGGAGGAGTGAATTAAGAACATAAATATAAGTGATGAGGGCCATTTCCTCACTGCGCCATCCAATTCTGGAAAACACTTGTCTTTTCTCATCAGTGCTAAATTGGAGCTCCAGGAGCTGCAGGAGCGTGCATGGAAATGGGCAGGAAGCTGCCAGGGGCCAGGAGCAGAGGACAGGGCTCTGGGGGTAAGGACTAATCAGATCCTGAACCAAAAACCTCCCAGATCTTCTCCCCACCTCCTGCTAAAGATCTGAGCAAACGCCACCTCAACACATCCAGGCTGGCCATGCTTAACATCCAGGGACTGAGGTGGGTTTGTCCCGACGGCATTACAAAAAGAAACTCGACATAATTCACCGACGATGAGAGCAAATCTGAAATCAAGTTTTATTTGCCTGATTTTCTTCTTTTTTTTTTCCTAATATTTAACCTTCAGATTCCCAGTCTGATTTTCCTGGCTGCTGCATACATTATTAAGAGGAGATTTTAAACCCCTCGCGTCAAGCCTTTGGAAGGCAGAGCAGGGCTGGGTTTATTGCCCTTTTCCCTCTGCAGCCATTGGTTGGGGTTTTGTTTCCTTTTACATTAATTATTCCTACTTTTGCTGGTCACAGCTCCACGGCTCTGCTCCACTGGAGCTCCCCAAGACACCTGGTGGGGTTTTCACTGCCCAGCTGGGTTTGCACAAAGAGTTCATCATCTTATTTCGCAGGAAATTTCCATCCAACCTCACATTCTTAAACCAGAAGCAGTTTCGAGACCTGCTTGTTCAAAGAGGAATTTTCCAGACCGGCAGGGTGACCCAAAATCTCTTTTTTTCTCCTGTATTTTCCACATCCCAGTGGTCCTCCCTAAATAACGAGGTGCAGTGCAGCCCAAAGTGCACCCCAAATCCTATAAAACACCAAAATGCTTCTGCTTCCAGCGTGACACCTCAGCCAGCAGCTGCCTGCCCCATTCCCACCCCTCGGGAAGGAGAATCCAGTATAAATTACAGCACAGAGGTTGACGTGACGTGTTCTAAACGCTCTCACTTTGAATTCAGTCAATAATATTTTGCATTACTAAAATATGAGTTTACAATCATTTCTCATCTGAAAGCTGTTTAAGCAGCAAACACCAGGCTCGTTACTGATTCCCAGTTTGCACTGGGAGTATTTAGTGTTTTTCCTAGGCTGATTTTCCCTCCATGCCCAGCTCCTGGAGTTACGGGATGCCTGCCCACACAGCTCCTACCATCCCAAAAACCCCGGGTGTTTGCACACCAGGAAGTGGCAGGTTTTAAACAGGTGTGATTTACAAATTATCACACGTCCTGAGGATTTTCAAATAAATAAATAAGTAAATAAATAAAGCGATTTATGCTGCAGAGAGGCTTCGCAGAGAGATCTGAACACACACAGCAGGGCAAGTCTCATCCTACCAGAGCATCCCTGTCCCCACCCTGATCCACCCTGGGTAGTTCATCACCACCCACCTCAAATACCTGACTCCTCTTATCCAAAAACCCCAGGTATTTGCACCAGGAAGTGGCAGGTTTTAAACAGGTGTGATTTACAAATTATCACACGTCCTGAGGATTTTCAAATAAATAAATAAAGCGATTTATGCTGCGGAGAGGCTTCGCAGAGAGATCTGAACATACACAGCAGGGCAAGTCTCATCCTACCAGAGCATCCCTGTCCCCACCCTGATCCACCCTGGGTAGTTCATCACCACCCGCCTCAAATACCTGACTCCTCTTATCCAAAAACCCCAGGTATTTGCACCAGGAAGCGGCAGGTTTTAAACAGGTGTGATTTGTAAACCACCACCACGTGTCGCGAGGCTTTTCAAATAAATAAATAAATAAAGTGATTTCTGCTGCGGAGAGGCTTCACAGAGAGATCTGAACACCCACAGCTCCCACCACGCAGAGAGGAAAGTCTCACCCTACCAGAACATCCCTGTCCCCTACCCTGATCCACCCTGGGTAGTTCAGCACCACCTGGCTGAAACACCTGGCTGGTTTTTGAAGGTGAGTTCTCAGCTCTCCAGGAACTTGTAGAACAAAGCCCTGAGCAGAGCAGATGCACTGGAGTGGAAGAAGAAAACACAAGGCACAGATGGCGGCGGTTGGGGAAGCTCTGACCGTGTGAGAGGCACTGGTGGCAGGTCACTGTCACCTTCCAGCAGGGGCTCGATCGTGGCTAGGGAGGCTTTTTTGTGCCGGGCAAACAGTCAGGAACTCTGAGTTCCAGGTGGAAATGCAGATATTTCAATGCAGCCCCAGCCTCTGGCCCACGTTCCCGAGCTGGCTGTGACAGGAGCATGCCAGAGCGAACAGCAGTGCCCTCAAAATGAAGTTTATAACTCGCTCTTGTTTATCTGTGTCTCTATTGCTGCTATTAATATTTAATGTCTCTGGAGGAAAGGTTCCTCTCCAGCAGAACAAGCCCTGCTGCAGCATTAATCAGAGCACCGGCAGCCCCGAGCTCAGCTCCGCGCCTCAGGGTTCCCGCGGCACATTCCTGACCTGGGGAAAGGGGAACAGGCTCTGGGAATGCTGCCCGCCCTTCCCCTGTGTCCTGCCAGCTCTGAGCCCCTGGTGTCAGCCCCACAATGGCTTTGAGCACCACTGGCAGGAGAGAGAACCATTCCCAGTCTGGTCCCAGCACGAATTTCTGTGACCTGAACCTCAGGGTCCACACTCAGACCTCTGTCCTCAACATCACGCTGCCCTCTTGATCCTGAGCAGAGGAATCCGGGGAGAAATGAGGGAGAAAAGAGCGACTCTGGAAGCCACAAGAACCTTTCTAAAAGCTCTACCTAGCAGCTCATTAGGACCTGGCTGGGCTTTGCTCTGCTCCCATTAACGATCCCCTTCTCCTGCCCCCATCACACCTTAATGGACAAATCCCTTCAAGAACCAGGTCAGGAGCTGGTGTTTGATGTCACCCCATTTCCCCCGGCCCTGAGCATCCTGAGAGTCACTAACTGGCTCAAATCACCAGAGCTCTGCACTTTGATTTAACCCTGGGGAAAAGGCATTGCTGGAGAAGGGAGCAGGAAGATGGTGAGGTGGATAAAGGCAGTGAGGGAACGGGATCATTAGTTTACAAACATGCTCTCCCAGCCAGCCTCAAATCCCAGACTACAGACTAGAACAAAGCCAGCCCATCACAAAAGGGTTTTTCTACCTTGCCCTGGCTGCCCAGCATCCATGAAGGAAATGAGATAATCCCAGGGAAGCAGCATCCACCGCTTGGAAAAGCTGCTGCCACCGCACACAGACAAAGAACTCCACGGAAACCTTGCGAAAGCAGCCTCACACCAAGCAGCAAATGAGCTCCTGCTCTTGCAGCACAAAGAGTGGGACCGACATTCTAATCCCATGGGATTGAGCCCACAGGGATGTGGAAGTTTCCCTTCAGCTCCATGGGCAGCCTCGCTGAGGTGATGTTTGCTCCATGGAATAAGGATTTTTCAGTCCAGCCCTTCTTGTTGGTACTCAATTCTGTGAAATGCAGTTTGAAAAATTACTTTATTTCCTTAAAGTACCTGAAACAACCTCCCCACACCCACACTCCTTTTTCCATCTCGGCTGCCAAATCTTAGCCCTGCACTTCAGGCCCAATTCCTCCTTTATTTGCTGAAAGCTCACTCTAAATCTTTTAAAACCAGAGATGCCAGTCCTCCAAACAATTCCTCTGGCTACAACATTACCCAGTTCCTACATTTTCCATCAGCGTTACTCATTTGATGGCACATCATCTTTGCTTTAGTAAGATCTGGGCCGTGCCTTTCCTCTCCTGTCCTTCCTGGTGCTTTTCTATCCACGAGGCTCCAGATTTCACCTCCTGGCCAGGGGGACATCAGACACTGCTTTTCCCTCCAAGATTTCATCTTCTGGCCAGGGGATATCAGACACTGCTTTTCCCTCCCAGATTTCACCTCCTGGCCAGGGGGACATCAGACACTGCTTTTCCCTCCAAGATTTCATCTTCTGGCCAGGGGATATCAGACACTGCTTTTCCCTCCCAGATTTCACCTCCTGGCCAGGAGGACATCAGACATTCAATTTCCCTCCCAGATTTCATCTTCTGGCCAGGGGATATCAGACACTGCTTTTCCCTCCCAGATTTCACCTCCTGGCCAGGGGGACATCAGACACTGCATTTCCCTCCCAGATTCCACCTCCTGGCCAGGGGGCATCAGACACTGCTTTTCCCTCCAAGATTTCATCTTCTGGCCAGGGGAACATCAGACACTGCTTTTCCTTCCCAGATTTCACCTCCTGGCCAGGGGGACATCAGACACTGCATTTCCCTCCCAGATTCCACCTCCTGGCCAGGGGGTATCAGACACTGCTTTTCCCTCCAAGATTTCATCTTCTGGCCAGGGGAACATCAGACACTGCTTTTCCTTCCCAGATTTCACCTCCTGGCCAGGGGGACATCAGACACTGCATTTCCCTCCCAGATTTCACCTCCTGGCCAGGGGGTATCAGACACTGCATTTCCCTCCCAGATTTCACCTCCTGGCCAGGGGGTATCAGACACTGCATTTCCCTCTCTTTCTGACCACCAGGAAAAGTCAATCCCTGCGTGGCTCCATCCAGGAGATTCCAGCACAAACGCCAATCCACGTTGTAGTTCCTTGCAGAATATCAACAGTGCAGAGGGATTTCTTTTTAATTTTTTTTTTTTTTTTAAGGCTGGAAATCTTTTAATTAACATCCCAGGGGCAGTGGGAAGTCCCTGGGAAACGTTTAAGAACCAACACTGAGATCAGAGCCAGGAGGCAAAGAAACCAGATGGGAGCTGAGTGTCAGCTCTGAGCCTTCTCCTTGGCAGAGACAAGGAGCAAGTTCTGGATCTCTTATCAAGTGTTGATAGCAAGGAGAGGAAACTCAGGATCCTGGTTCCAGGGTGATCAAGGACTGGGGTTACCCCAAGACAGAACCCAAAACCTGAAGCCTCAAAGACAGAAACATCAGGTTTGTCCTGCACACGCCACCACCTCAGGAGCTCCCACCAGAACTCCAATTTGCCACTGACAGGATGTGGGTTGGGATGCTCTGCAGGCACAAGCCTGTGGCCAGAAGCCACCTTCACTGCTGGGCTCACCCTGAGCCCCTCACAGCCCTACACAGCTCATCCTTCCCCAGCTGGAATTTGCAGGCTCTCCCTGGGGCCGAGGAGCCACTTTTCCACATTCAAGCACTTTCAGCCAAGGGTTTTTTTTTTCCCTGCCTCATAAAATTTTTGATAGAACACTTCGGACTAAAAGTGGAGCTGCACCAGAACACAAACCAGTGCTCTCCTTATGCAGACATATGTTTGATGTCAAAAAGACAGAGCAGGTCATTCTTAGAAAAAGGCCCTTGGAATACCAATACTCGCTGTCATCTCAGTTCTCCATCACAAAATGACAGCCTCCCGCCTCAAAACAAGCTCTAATGGAACCACATTTATCCCCATCTTGCTGTAATCACATTAGACAGTCCTACCAATTTAACTTTATTGGTTTCTTAACTGTCTGAAAAAAAAAAGCCAAACCCATCCAGACCAGCCTGACATGTTTTACTACACAGGAACAGCCACCTGCAGTCCCCTTCCAACAGCAGCGTCCCATGGTCAATAAAGAGCCTTCTGTTTGGTGTGAGGCTTCCTGCTAAGATCTCATTTTCTTTAAGAGACTTGTGCAGCTTCTGAGCGCATCAGATTCCGTTTAAGGCAGAATTTGCGGCGTGCGCTCGGCCATTAGAGGCACAAGCGATAATGTTCTCGGCCTCATCAGCGCGCGGATGTTCACCCGCAGGAGAGCCGGGCGATGAATGTGGATGAGGCTGTTGTTATCTGCCGCCCAGACACCTCGCCCCAGACACACAGAGGGGGAGGCAGGGTGGGAGCGAGTCCAGGGCAGACTGCAACACCAGGGATTCGGTTTTGCAGCCGTTTTTCATCCCAAAATTCACGGTTTGGGTAGCGCGGCAGCCGGATGCAATTAACCTCTGCGACATCCCGCTGCTCGCTAAACCCACAAGCCAATCTTGTTCCCCCGGGTCCCCTCCGAGATCTCCCTGGAGAAGCAATGGGTGTCTCCCAGAGAAGGGAAGAGAGCTGGCCCCGTTCCAGGCACCGCCAATTTAGAAAAGAGAATAGCAGCAGCAGCAACCAATTTATTTTCTGCCTGGGTGGAAACCTCGGCCAGACCCCGCTGAATTTCTGTGCCGCTTCCCCACTGGTGCTGTTTGTGCTGGGAGGGGTGTGCAGACAGGACACGCGCTGCTGGCATCCCTAAGTGGACACAAAACAACCTCTCGGAGGGCAGGAAAGTTTCCTCACTGCTCTGAGGTCCTCTAGCCCTGAACCACGGGGAGTATTTTCCGTGCTGGAGGGAAAACTGCAGTTCTGTCAACTCCTGAGATAAACTGGCCCACCTTTCTCTACAAATAAAGCCAATTTTTATGGAAAAGGCACTGAAATGCCAGCCCTGGGCATGGAGGTGTTACTCAGATGCCCAGACCTGCGAGCCGTAGCTGGTCCGTGGCCAGCTCTCGCTCAGCCCAGGCTGCACCCAGACACACGCAAATCGTTCAGTCCGTTCCCTCTCTGTGGATGGAACTTTCAGTCCATTCCAGCAGCTGTAATTTAAGGGTTTGAGGCAATGGCTGCACAGTCTTGGACACCCTTCCACAGAGGATGGGATGCCATCATCCCCGTGTCTCCTGATGGGAAGTGGCAGCGACCCGGAGCTGCTGAGTGCTCACTGCCCGGGCACGAGCCCTGGAGAGCTGCCACTCACCCCCTCCCCAGCCACAGCCCCCTTGGAGAACATCATCCTTCCTCCCCCCACACCCCTCCAGAGCTGCCTGCAAGCCCAGCTTACCAAAATAAACAACCCCACGAGCCCAAAGGGACCAGCAGGCTGCGGCGTGACCCCCAAGCTTGGGGAACCAGCTGCTGCTTTACAGCCGGGGCTGGTGCAGCCTCTTTCCTTGGCTCGACAGTGAACAACACCGGCTCCTACCCCCCAAAACCCATCAGCCAAAACACACATTAACCAACGAGCACCACACAGGCACCTCCTGCTCCTGCTGGGGTGTTTGAGCACACGCAACGCTGCACAGCGGGCAGGAGCTGGCAGGGGAAGCGTATCTAATTAGCCAGAACATGGATTGGAAACCTCCAAGTGGTTGTGTTTTCATACCACCAAATTAGGCTCATCAGGTTACCCACTATGGGCAGGAGGATTTTTTTAAGTGTTCCTTTGAGGCAGATAAAAGGTAACAGAAATTATTTCAGCAAAGCGTTCCCGGCTGTGTGGCTGAAAGGAGCTTTTGTCTCTTTTGGAGCTGAGTCAGGACACAAAGCAGCCTCTGAGGCCCCTCTCCTGCTCCCCCCACAGCCCAAGGGTCAGGCAGGGGCTCTGCAGATCCCCACCTTGCAGCTCAGGCCAGTTCACCTCCCAACCAGCAAGTCCACAAACCACAGGAGTCTCGTGGCCCAGACAGACTGAAAGAGGGTTCAGCCAGGTCTGAGGGAGATCAGCCTGTCTGCGCTGCTGAGGTCAGCACTGCATCTTCTTTCCAGCTGCTGCCTTGACACGAGACAAGAGAAACATCCCTGGGGATCACCAGAAACGAGCACAGGAACTCCATCCCGCCTTCCATGGAAAACCACGGTGAGAACTGGGCTGTTCTCAGCCTATCGGCCTCGTTTCTTCCACTGGGACAGGCAAGTCATGGGGTCACTGTGGGGGGGACAGAGCCTGCAGTCACAGCCCCCTTCTCTCTGCTCTGCAAAAAGCCAAGCAGAAGACAAAAAATATCAACCTGAGCCCCATCTTTGACCTCATCTCCTGCTTGGGTTGAAATCCTTGGATTTCAGAAAGGCCAGAGTTCACAGCAGCAAAAATGCAGAAATTAGAAAGAATAAAATGAAAAATGCAGGAATCAAATAGAATAAATTCAACTGGAGGAAGAGGAACAAGAGAAAGATCATCATCACCACAGCAGCACGCAAAGCCACCCTCATGTAATTAAGATGCAATAGAATCCAAAGTCTGAGACACGGTCCATATTATGCTGAGATTCCCAACTCCCAATTCCTCATCAAATCCACCCAATCCCATTTTCTGCCTGCCCACTCCTAGCAGAAAAACAGACTCTGAAAACAGGTAGCTCTCTGTGCAACACTGAATATCTCCGTCTTCCCTCGTCAGGAAGGCACTGGCATCAATTAGAAGACAAAGCCATTAGACACAATTTGTTTATTCAAATTAGCAACAAGCCTGTGTCAAAACCCCGGGCTCCCCACGGCCCTGATCTCAGACAGCGTTTGAGGCAGGATGATTGATTGAGCCTCCCACAGCCCCTGGTGGCTTCCACAGGCTTTGGACTGGCTTGCTCAAGAATCCATCTCAGCATTCCAAGGCATTTCCTGCCTCCCCCTGGTCCTCAGCCTCAGGGTTTCACTGGTTTCACTGGTACCTGGTTTCACTTGGCACTTGTCTCCATCACAGCCCGATGCAGGAATGTGCCTTCCCTACGGATCCACCTCACCTGACTCAGCTTTTAGTCCCTCAGAGCTGAGCAGAGTTGAAAAATTCAGCCTCCTGAGAAGTTCCACCTCTCCAGCACCCCTTGGATGCCCACGGGGTGTCCGTAGGGCTGTGCCAGCCGCTAAATCCACGCTCACTACAAAGGGAGGTGAACGCCTGCAAGCGAGCACTGAAATACCCCAGCAATTTCCAGAGGATGTGGGCAAGGCCCTGCAGTGGCCCCGTGCTCGCTCAGTTTGTGAAAGGCTCTCACACATCACTGCACAGCAGCAGTGTCAGGCTCCCAGGGTTAATTGGCCCTCAGCATCTCTGGGGCCGCTTCCTCCTTTAATAGCCAATTAGACCTTATTAGCTGCGTTGTCATTTACATCCAGGCCTCCCAGCAGCAGTCCAGAAGTTACAAAATCGCCTCAGCAGCCCTTCAGTAGCGTGGACTTTTACATCATGGGCTGACCTTCCAGCTCTGCCCGTGGCCTGGCTGCTCCAGGACACCTCCACCAGCAGCTCACCTGGCTGCGGGTGTGGGAATGCCCCGCAGGGAGCACGGATGGAAGATCAGAGGAAGGCCTGGCCCATCAGGAAGAGCGTTCAGAGCGTCTTTTAATGGGCTCCAGACATATTTAGCAAACCTCTGTCAGCTCCCAGCCCCCGGGCAGGCCGTGCTGACATCCTGCAGCTCAGATCAATCGGCAGAGCTGGGTAATGGCCATTGATTTTACAAGTGTAATGAAGTTGTCGAGTCTCTGATTCAGCCATTAGTGAGTGTTCATTTTATTGACCTGCAGGGCCGGGGGGCCGAGGGGTTTGGTTTTGCCTTTTAAAGAGCAAGCAGCACTTGCTAATGAGGGGGGAGGGGTTCCCTCCTCATCCTCTCCCTGCTCCACCTCTCCCTCCTCTGCTTTACCCATCCCACGCTGCCATCACAACACCGGTCACACACTCCCAGAAACACAGAAGGTTCCCAAACACCCCTGCAGCCTCTGGGTCAGCTGGAATTCCATTTTATTCCATTCCATTCCACCCTATTCCATCCCACCCTATTCCATTCCATTCCACCATATTCCATTCCACCCTATTCCATCCCACCCTATTCCATTCCATCCCATCCTATTCCATTCCATCCCACCCTATTCCATTCCATCCCATCCTATTCCATTCCAATTCCATTGCTAATTAGAGGAATTCAAACACAGCCAAGACGCATCTTTCTCCTTGCAAGTTAACATTTGTTTCCAGTCGCAAAAAGCTTAATTAACGTTGTAATTTGATTCTCAGTAATGATCAAATATTTGTGCTTACAAGGATCCTAGAAAATATCCCAAATTAATCTGCGTGCAACGTAAGGAACATGAGAATAAGGAATGAAGGCTGAAGGACAGCACAGTGAAAGTAGAGGGGTTCCCTGCATAAGAGGATCAAATTTTGCCACAACTTTGCTACATTTGGATGGACGGATCTAAGTCAGGATTATTTATCACGCTGTCTAGATAAAGAGATGCGACATATCTAAGTAGATAAATGACTGATAAGATTCTTGCAGCCATCACAGAAGAACAGGCTGATCGGAAGGGACTTAAAGGATGCCAGGAGACAAATCCAGCTGGTCCAAATTCCAGCTCAAATTCCCTGATTTTTGTGGGAATTTTCATGGCCTTGTCTCAGCTCTGCCTTTCGTCCACACCCCACTCCAGCTTTCCTCACTCACGCTGGACAAGAGCACACCCTGAGGCCACGCAGCTTTTGGCAACACCATCAGAAGGCTTCGAGTTTGAAAAAAAAAGAAGAAAAAATGAGGAAAAGTGAAGAAAAAAAAGTCTGAGAGACTGAATTAGAGAGGACTCAGGAAGGGGAGATTGAAAGGCACACATGGATTAAATGAACCCAGGATATGGGCCCTCCTCATGGAGTCTCAGCGACGTTGTGCTCCTGGCTCTGTGTCTGACAGAGATGAAGCAAGGCACCCAAAACTGTAAAGATGTTGAAATTAGAAGGGAATAAAATGCTGGAAAGAATTGTGTATCACCATCTCCAGAGAGGCTGAACGAACACAGCCTGCTCCTCCTAGAAACTAAATCTGAGGTAGGAGAGATGAGGAGAGCGAGATAATCCCACCATAAAGTGCAGGACAGAATCATTTAGAGATGGAGCAGATATTTAGGGATGGCGTTAAAAAGCAGAAATGAAGGCGCAGCTACAGAAACGGGAGGAGGTGCTTTGTTTCACGTGATAAAATCCCAAACAAGTTTACATTCATTCTGCTCCCACTGAACCAGGGGATGATTCCAAGCCGAGTTTTCCAGCTCCCAGGTGCTGCTCCCAACCCTTCCCCACCCCGGCCCTGCTGCTTTAGCCCTCTGCACCTGCGTCACTGCTGCCACAATTTCCCTCTGTTTGTCGCTAACAGCCCAGGCAGATTTCCACACTTCCCAGCCTTGATGGACACTGCACCAGGCTGGGACTTGGAGATAGAGGTGCTAATTTGAGAGCTTGCTACAGGCAATTCCTTTCATTTTCTCTGTGCCTCTGCCTCATATCTGGATCGCAAGAACAAATGTTACTGTCAAGGCAAAAGTCCATCCAATAATTCCTGCTAATGGCCTCCCAGCCCTGGGCTGCTCTCAGGTTAGGAAACTTCTGAAACTGATGTTGTTTATATATTTAATAACTCCTAAGTGCTTTTCTCTCCCCTGTGCTTGGCCAGTTTCCCCTTAAATCTGTGCAAACTTTCTGTACCCACCACATCCTTCGAGCTCAACGCATCAATCACCTGTTGCACAAAACCTCCCCACCTCCATTCCGCCCGGGATTTGCCTTCCTGGAAACTCTCCAGCACAGGAATTGCCTCTCAAAATACATCATTCCACACAGCAAGGGTGCCTCTGAGGGTGCCTCAGCATCCCGAGCGTCACCACGAACCACACCAGGTTACCTGGGTGTGCTCGCTCAGGTGTCCTGCGCAGACACACACTCCCTGGAATGCCGTGGGGTACAGGGAGCTGCACACCGCGGCTGAATCCAGCCCTGCCCGGCATCTGCAGGGCCCATTAGGAGCTGATGAATTGGTTTCTGCTCCCACGCCTGACTCCGGATTGGGTTATCTGCGCAGAAAACGTAATTTGTTTGCTGATATCAAAATGCCGCCGCTCACCTGAGGGATTAACACCGTGACAAAATCATTAGGAGCCTGAGGGAGTGCTGGAGGCCTTCTGAGTTCATGGAAAATTCATTCTTCAGTCCTTTTCCAAACCACTGCCACAGCAACCCCCCTGTTTCTCGGTTCCCACTAGACCGAGGATGCGCGCACAGGGCTCAGCTCGATCCTACACCAGCTAAAGGGGCAAACAGCACCTTCCAAACCCACAAAAGGCATCGGGAACAAATCCCAGCACCACGCTGCAGCCCCAGCTCGGCAGGGAGCGTGTCCCGGTGCCACGGGAAGCCCGTGGAGAGGCAGAGGAGGGAGCCGAGCCCCGCCGCTCCCACGCCTTGCCTTGGTCCCGCATCCCGACCCCCGGGCGCTGGGCACGGGAGACAAAACACCGCTCCTGTCGCTCTCCCTGCGAGCTGCTGCTCCTGCCCGGTGACTGAGGAGCCGGCACTGAGTCCCTGGCACTGCTGGGGAAGGGGGAGAGAGAGCAGCGACCTTCCCTGTGCTGATTCCCTGCCGAGCCCCCCGCCCCATCACACATCTGCTCCACGCCAGGGCCTCCTGCCACGGCAGCTGCATTCTGCTTTTCCCTGCTGCCCTGCCACCAAGGTGACACGATCACACATTTCCCTCCCAAACAGCAAGGCTGGCATTTGCATTTCAATTCGAGTCCATTCTCGTGGTTCCGATGAACTCCTGCAGCAGCTCCTCACGCGTGGTGATGGAGCACGCTCCCCCTCCCTGCTGACATGCACGGGGATGTATTTTTAGCCTTGATCCCTGCATTAGCGAAAAGTCACCCTCTTAAAAGAGCAGTTTTATTGCCAAGCGATATTAGCACAATGAGGGAAAATCGCTCCTAATTTTTATAAATTATCTCATCATCTGCAACTAATTAGCAGCCGCGGAAAGACGGGGGGAAAAAAAAAAACCTCTCCTCGCCCCAGAGAGACGAGCTCGGAGGTGTTCAGAGCTCAGACATCCCTGCCGGTCAAGAATTCCGTGGGAATCCTCTCCCACTGCACAGGTGAGGGGCTGAGCAGCCCCTTCCCCAGCACCACGGAGCGATCAGGGTTGGAAGGGACCTCTGGAGATCATCCGCACAGTGAGGAATAGTTGTGATGCAGCTTAGCTGGAAACTTTATTAAAATCCAATCTAATCAAGCTGTTGCGAGTCTCCATTCTCCTTACCCTTGCTCCTGGGCGCTTGTGCCTCTCTAAATGTGTCTATAAAAGTAAAATGAGCAAGCAGCCAACGGCTAAGCGGCACTTAATCAGAAGAAAATGTATACCCTGGTGGATAGCAAACTGCTATTAGGCTGGGGAGGGGGGAGACAGGAGGAAATAATAAGCTATAAATGGACAACCAAATAAATCTCCTGCCGCACCAAATGAGAGCACATCTGGTTAGATGCCACCTCCAATGAGTTGTGAGCAAAATATTTATTTGCCGCCGAGCACCTGGCGGCGGGAGAGGGAAGGGAGCTGCGTTCCCTGCCTGGCCTCGGAGGTGCCTGCAGGAAAATCCTGCCTGGAATTATCTGGCCCCCAGGGCATCGCCGGCCAGGCTGTGACGCTGCCCACAGCTCGTCCTGCTCCAAAAACAAGGGGTGAAATATAAAAATCCATCTCCTCTCCAACAGGGGAGCCCCTCTCCTCCATCCGCACCACGAGACCCAAGAGGGTCGGTCAGGCAAGAGACTCTAAAGCTTTAAATACCACAGGACTTTTACACCTCTGATCCCTGAGGGTGTCTTAATTTAATATAGAGCACTTCAGCATTAGGAGAAAATGGGATTTGGGACTTGGAAGGCCCCGAGGGAAAAGCTCCTTGGAGAGGGGCATCACTGCAAAGGGGATTATCACCATAATCACGAGATTAGTTGAATAATCCCAGCCCAGAAGAGAGGTTTTGTTGTCTGCAAGACGCTCAGCACCCTCCTGCTTTCATGGAACTGCGGTGCAGCGCGGGGTCAGGTTGAATTTGAGGAATAACGTGGGGGGAAGTCGGCCAAGGCTGTGCCTTCCAGTCCCTCGGAATGCATCGGGGTGACGCTGCTGTGCTCCATGGCCTCGGGCCAGCCCCATCTCCCAAACCCTGACATCACAGCACATAAAAACTGACTTTTCACCCCCCCCACAACCCCTCTCTGCTTCATTTTTCTCTCTTTCACAGATTTTACGCAGCCACGGAGTTCAAGCCTCTTAAAAAAAAAGGCAAAAACCCCCTCCAAGAAATTCAGCCCTTCCAAAGGAAAAGACAACACACCGGGGAAAATAAACTAAACCCAAATAAAATAAACCTCCCCTCCTAATCACCCAGCCTGGCTCTTCTAAGGAAGCTCTTGCACAGTTGAATTGCGCAAAGTAAACAAATAATTACCAGCTATTTTCTTCTATAGGTCAGAAAGCAGATTAGCAAGCTGAGACTGAAATCTAAAGCACGAGCGTGGCGTGCCCGGGCTTCCAAAAAGCAGAACAAAACCCCAGCCAGAACCCTGTAGAACAACCACAGCTCTCAGCCCCTGCTGCTCTCAGTGCAACAAGAAATCCACCTGCTCTCCCCGCTCAGGTGTTGATAACTTGACTGGAAAAACACCTGAACTCAGTGCTAATATTTTACATTTCCAGATTCTCAGCTTTTTAACGGAACCCATTCTGATTTAGTTCCCCGGAGAAAGGTTTTCTGAGAAGGGGAAGCCAGAGTTTGGTGTTCCTCCTGGAAATGCTTCATCCAGATGCCTCAAAACCCAAGGCTGAGCTGTGCTGCCAGAACCAGAAGGGAAAGAGGTGAGAGATGGAAGCAGCAGCGCCTGCGTTAAATCCCATTGTACTTCTCACTTTCTGCAACCGAAAGCAAAATCCGCCCTCCTCGAGCCCATTGTGGGACTGGGAAGGATGATGCTGCTGGGGTGAGAACTTTAGGTCAAGGAGGTTGTAACACTTTTCCCCCACAGCGCTGGAGAAGCTGCTTTAATTCAGCCCTGGCAGAGAAATCCATAAAAGCAGCGGGGAAGGGATGATATTCCAAGCGTCAGGAGCCTCCCAGGAGAGCAGGAGACAGTTTAGCCCTGACAGGTTGTCCTGACCCTGCAAGCAGAGCAGGTGAGGATGCCCTTCCCCGCTGCTGTGCACAGATCACTCTGCTTTTCCCCCCAAAAAAAGCTCCAAAACCACCAAGCAGGCAGACAGGGACCTGTTGCAGCTCCCTGCAGGTGCTGGCTCGGGCAGAGCACGCAGCCAGTGCTGCCTTTTCAAGCACGGATGACGCTGGATGGTTTCCAGGTGGGGAGGGTGGGGAAGAGCAGAGAACAGAGCCAGGACATTTAAAACAAAAGTGCACAGCTATATTCAGCAAATGACTGCTTTTCAGAAGGGTTTTAGTCACACAGATGCTCTATTTTTTTTTTATATACTTTTTTTTGCATTTCTTCTGGCATGATTCTGTTATTTTATTCTCTTTTTTTGGTTCTCATCTCACCTTTCAGTCCTAGAAATCATCCATGCTTCATGCTGAAGGTGGCTGATTTTAGCAGCAGGAGAGGAAATTCTCAGAGCCAATGTTCTTCAAACCAAGCCACCAAATCTTTTCCAGGTTAATTGATTCTCCAAGCATGAAGACACATCTTCCACAAGCATGTTCAGTGCCATGAGCTGCTACTCTAAAACTCTCTGTGCCGCCAGCTAATGCCTGAAAATGTTTCCCATTTCCTCACAACGAAGCCTGACAGCCCCAGGACAACAGCCACTGATCCGTCGCAGTTTGTCATTCAAAAGGGCAGGAACCAGGAAATCACAAAATCCCAGAATGGTTTGGGTGGGAAAGGAACTTAAAATCATCCCGTTCCACCCCCTGCCGTGGGCAGGGACACCTTCCACTATCCCAGGTTGCTCCAAGCCCTGTCCAGCCTGGCCTTGGACACTCCCAGGGATGGGGCGGCCACAACCTGTGAGGAGGAGGAGGAGCAAAGGCAGCAGAGATCGCACATTTGCAGCTCAGCCTGGAAATATCCCACCGTGTGCAGCAGCAGAGCCTCCAACAGCCGCAGGGTTACCTGAGGTGTGAACACCTTCACTCACACCCCATGTCCTGCCTTATTTTCCAGAGCTCTGCAATCCATCCCCCTCTGGCTCACCAGCAAAAAGCCACAGCAGTCTGTGGGTTCTTTACACCTTTTTTCCAGGGAAATCTGTGTCTGTGTCCGACTCGGGATGAGCTGCAGGCACCTTGGATCCGTCCTCGTGTTCCTGACTTATCACCCCCAGGCTCTTGCCCTCATTTTGTTCTCAGTGTCAGCAGCTTTGCCAGCAGCCTTTGCAGGGCTGAAGGGGCTGAGGGCAGAAATAGGAAACAGCAACCTGGAGACAGGGAATGGAGCGAGTTCGAAGCCTTTTCCTGCCCAACAACAACCCAAGCTGCCTGCAAATAAAACTCCAGAGCTCATCAAGCAACTCTGACCACTGAGGGTGCTTAATAAAGATTACTTTTCTCCAGCTCCACTTGCCTGAGGCATCATTTGCTCCTAATGAGATGCTCCATGGGATTTAAATGCAGGAGGGAAGAGCAGGATTTCAACCACAGCCGAGGAAAACGAGATTTCTGCTCCAAAAGCTGAGTTGGGCAGCTCAGAACCATCTCCTACCATGCTGATGCTCCTCAGCTGTGCCAAGCTGGGCAACCGCAGGGCCTGCCTTGTGCCATGGCAAAGACTGGTCATGCTGGGGACTTGGAGACTTGGGCAAAGCCACTGCAGCCTCACCTGGCCCTAAAAAACTCAGCTGGGGCTCATGAGGCACCTGGAGTGGGTGTTACATGGGGTGTTTATGGCTTTGCCAGAGCACTGCAAGGTATTATTTCCTTGCCAACTCCACTGTTTTTTTGCTTTATCTTCTGTCACCATTAAGATCATGGGATTTCCGGGCATGGCTGGGGTGATAAAGTTCTTCTCCCCACTGTACCAGAAACAAGAATGCCAAAAAAATCCCATGTGCCATTGAAATGGGTAGAAATACAATGGATAATAAATACGAAAGGTCTGCAACTGCCAAGCTCTCCTCTGTGCAAGGGATGGGGAACAAAATGTCCTCAAGGGCCGAAGCCAAAGAGCAGAATGGACTTGGCTGCTGGAAAAATGGGAAAATGGACAAGTGGGGGCAGCTGAGCCCCACCAGAAAACCTCTCTGCAGGGGGAAGGAAGGGCTGAGATCAGGGTCATGCTGCCCTGGCGGAGTTGCCGTGGATCAGATGTGGAACAAGGGGGAGGATGTCAAATGCTGAACACCACGAGGTGCACACACAGGCATCCCAAAGCACTGATCCTGCCAGGTCCTGGGGACTACAAAGGAGAGGCTGGAATCTGTAATGAGTGAGGAGATCCTCAGACAAAGCCAGGCTGACACCACATTACGACTTTCCAGCCCTCGTTGCCCCCTGGGCTTGGCAAGGAGATCACAGAAGTTTTAAGCTCCTGTGGGATGAGCCTCGGGCTAGAGCTCAGGCATTCATCCTGGCCTGCACCTCTACGATAGGAAAGCAGGAATAATTCCAGGGGACAGCCCAGCTCCTGGGAGTCTGCTCTGGGGAGTGCACAGCAATCCCTCCAGCGAGAGTGGGGACACAGAGCCCCTTCCGGGCCTTCTTCCAGCTCGAAATTCCCCCCGAACACCATTTCCGCTGCGTGACATGAAAGAACTTCTGGCATTTACAGAGACTGGGTTGCTGGAGAAGCCCAGGAGAAGAGATGAAAATCCAGGTTGGGCTCAGCTCTGCCTGCAGCCAGCTTTATCAGCCCTTCTGACAACAACAAGGCTACCAAAAAATGCAATATTTACAGGAGACAAACTCCTTTGAACGGATCAGAGCATAATCCAGGTGGGTTACCCACAACCTGGTTACCACAAGGCTGGAATTTGATCCTGGATTCCTGCATCCCATCTGAGCCTCCCAACCCACCAATGATTTGATTTCGCTCTCAAAACTGTCTGTAAAAAAGAATGAAAATTCATGAATCCTGCAAGTAAAGAACACACGATGTTCTGAAACCTCAGGGCTGCACAACTAAGAGGAAAATCAAGCTTTATCCCTCCTTGTGCTTTTGTCCCTCGTACCAGATGCTCCCCCCTAGGCCAGGGACTGTCTCCTCCTGGGCTCAGAGCTCCAGCAGCCAAGAGCAGAGTCCCAAAAGTGCTGAGAGAAGATCAGCTCCTTCCCTCCACGGGCAGTTTTGGAAGCATCTGGAGCAGCTCTGCTTTCAGGGCTGCCAGTGCACAGAGATGGGTCAGGAGCACATGAGAGGTGACAGGTGACATCTGCGCTAAGTCAGGTGGCCAGGTAAAGCTGGCTCAAAGCACCTGGCTGCTCCTCTGCAACAGCTCTGCTCCTGCAGGAGCAGGTAATCAGTGGCCATTAATAATTACTGCACTCTTTGGTTTCCAGCTCTCTTTCCCTCTTAAATGCAGCAAGAGGCTGCTCCCTTTGCAGCACCCCTTGCCAGGGCTCCAGGGGAGCTCTGAGTGCATCATTTTACCCCAAAAGGGACGGAGCACTGCATGGCCCTGCTCTAAAAATGCTCCCCAGGGACACGAGGGACCCAGAGGTATCAAGGTGCTCCCCACTCTCAGGTGATCCCACCCCAATTCTGCCAGCAAGAGGAACTTGAACAAAGATCAAGCCGCTTCTAAAGCAAGTGAGCAAGATCCTAGTGAAGGTACAAAGCACTCCTGGGCAAATTACTGCTCTCGTGGCTCCATTCTAGAGGATGAAGGCACAGCTGGTCCTTCCCCTTCCTTGCATCCCTGCACCTCCACAGGCTGAGCTTTCCCTTCAGGAATGCTCGCAGCAGATTAAAACCCAGTTTATTAAATAAGGCAGTGCTCTAACAAGGGTAATCCACTGATAATTTCACTCATTTAAACCCTATTTTATCTCAACCAAGTAGACTTATTTCCATTTAACAGTCTTAATTCTTTCAGCACTTTCCAGCTCCCAAATTGGCTCCGACAGCAGCATTGACATTCAGCCATCACTTTCACATAAAGTTCCATTTAGTCTCTCCAAGCCCCTACAGTGTCTGGAGGTGCAAGAGGAATTCATTAGTGATGTCTTTGGGAACAGGAGCCGTCCCTCCCTGCGGCCTCCTGACATCCACAGCCCTCATTTGGCAGGGCTGGAGTCAGGGCAAGGCCAGGCTGAGCTGCTCCTGCTGCTCTCGGCTCCCTCCCAGCCCCACCTCTCTGCTGTCACATCTGCATTCTCTGAGCTCTCCTCCAGCCAGGATCTTCACCTTCCACTCCTCAGCCTGCCCGCATTCCTCTCCTCCCTGAATAACACCCCAAAGAAGGGCTCTGGGCTACGATGCCACCCTGAAGTGACACGATGCTCTTGGATCAGTAACAAAAGGCCCCGTTTTCCCTGCGTGCTCACAGCCCTTTCTGCCATGGATGGTGCCCTGGGTGTTGTCCTTCTCTCCCACACGCTCCCCTGCTCTTCGCAGCTGACATCCCACGGCAAAGCAGATTTCACTCTTCCAGGTCCTTCCCTTTTTCCTCAGCGTTATTTTTTTCAGCACTCTCAGCCGGCAGCTTCGATCTCCGAGAGGAAGAAGAGAAGGAAGAGGAGCACAAAGCTGGGAGCAAGGGAAGGGCGGGACCCACCCCTCACCCTGCTTTGTCAGCAGGTTGCTCTCCACTTCTGGGATCGGCACTTTTCCAAGCGCTGCGCATCCCTAACACCTGGATATCGAGAGTGGGAGCTGCTGGATCCGAGCCAGGCCAATTTGGGATTTCAGCTTCTCGGGGGCCGTGTTTATCTGACACGGAGCCAGCAGCAATTAGCTGCGGAGGGGCACTCGAGATAAGTGCCCTGCTAGGTCAAAAGCTCCTCTTCTGGGAAGGTTGCCCGGCAGCCCCGCGGTGCCTAAACTCGGCAAGAGGGCTTTAACACCTCGCTGAGCTCAGCTCTGGGCACGTGGCAGCCCGGAGAGCTCCTGAGCTTGCAGCCCACCCATCCACGGAGCAAGGACAAGGGAATGTGCCAAGAGTCACAGAGCAGGAGGAACGAACCCTGAGCACGAGGCTCGGAGCACAAAGAAACCTTTCCTTGCGCTCCCAGGGTGGGGATCTCAGCTCTGCTCCGACTGGCTGGAGCTGGAGTGGCTTTTTGTCTTCCTTCTCCCATCTGCCATCCTCTCGCTGCCCTTCCCAGAAAGGTTCCAAGAGCTCCCAGGTAACAAATTCGGCTTTATCTCCACTCACCTTGAGGAAATTTGGCATCTACCTAAAATCTGCAAGGCTCTCCTCCCCCTCGCTGCCAGAAAGGGACCTTCACATCACATCGTGGTCACTGAGACCTGCATTTCCCCATCCTCAGGAGTCATTCCCAGAACTGCTCCTGCCTCTGTGGAGGACTTGCCTCCCCTACGTGCTTATCCAAATTTTTTAACTCCCGTCTACATCCCAAAATTTTCCCGCTCGCTTCAGACGGTTCCCTACACACAAGTTAATTGGTCTGCGGGGAGGAACAGATCCGGAGCTCCAAGTATCACCGGGGCTGGCACGAAGCTCCCAGGTGCTCTGGATGCCAAGGCAGCTGCCTGGCAGGGTCCCTGGTGGCTCTCACCCCAGCACGGCTCTGAGGAGGAGATTTAATCCAGCCCTGCAGGGAAGTGAAATCCATCCTCCCTCGCTGCCCACACGGATAGCCAGGGGCGAGGGGCCGGGCGGCAGGAATCCGTAATGCAGCCTCGTGCACAATCCCATCTCACGCTACACTGGAGCTCTCTGCAGAAATTCCAGCTTTGCTGAATTTGGCTCCGAGTTGGAATTCATTTTGGCAGCTGTTTAGGCAGGCAACCAAGGATCTTTCATTCATGTAATTGACTTTTTTATTCATATATATATATGAAAAAATAATGAAAGAAATTGCAGAGTAGCTCTTGCTATCAGTATCTTTCTCTGTGTGAAGCACAAAGATCTGTATTAAAAGTGGCTCAGCAGCTAAATACACAAAGTGCTGCCCAGGGGCAGGAACAGTATTTAGATATAAAACAAGTTACATGACTCTCAGATCCTGATCCTTGGCTCCGGAAGAATGTTTAATATTCAGGAACAAATGTAAAAAACCAGACCTTTGATACAAAATTCTGCACGTGCACCTATCCGTGCCTGTCCTCCGTCACCCTGCCACAGCTCAGGACTGTGCCTGTGAGAGATAAATGTGACCTTTCCACTGACCAGCCCCTCTCTGGCTCCTCTCCTTAAATTGCCCTTTTCCTGCTGAATTAGCACCTGCTTCCAACCCAGTCACCTTCCAAACCCACAAAGTCACACAGGCCAGGGCAGCAGCTGCTGCTGTGCCCAGGGGCACCACAGCTTCCCCTCGTGCTGGTGGCTAAATGGCTTTCAATAAACAAGAGAGTGAAGAAATAGAACGTTGATTTGCTGCTTAAGTAACGTGGCTCTTTTCCATAACTACCAGCCGCTTTCCCCATCCAGCTGCTCTGCACAGAGAGATCTATATCTATATAATATGTATGTGGATATATAATGAATCAAAACAAAGCTTAAAGGCCTCCTGGGGTGGATAATATAACCTGCCTCTCGGACATTAATGAATAGGAACAGATCAGGAAAAATAACTCTGCCACAGAGGTGCAAGAGATGGAAAGAGATGATCTGTCTGGCTGACTCCCCGTCCCTCCTCGCTCCGTGCCCTGTGGCACTGATCTAAAATATAAATCTGCTTATTATTTATTATTCACATTATTATAGTGCTGGATTCCTCCGCTGGAGATGGGGAGCTCATTATGTTTTATGTGGCAAAGCTGCAGCCTGGAGAGAGGCAGAGCCTTCCCACGCCAGGCAAGGGGCACTGCTCTGCTGGGCATGATCTGCCTGATGCCACGGACACCTTCTCCTTGCAGGGCAGCTCACCCTGCTCTGCACCAAGCCCCTCTTTTTTCCACGGAGTTTCCCTGCTCTGCACCAAGCCCCTCTTTATTTCCACGGAGTTTCCCTGCTCTGCACCAAGCCCCTCTTT
>VZTA01026542.1:171668-241481 GCA_013398855.1 Mohoua ochrocephala
CTCCCCTGCCCTCCACCAAGCCCCTCTTTTTTTTCCATGGAGTTTCCCTGCTCTGCACCAAGCCCCTCTTTTTTTCCATGGAGTTTCCCTGCTCTGCACCAAGCCCCTCTTTTTTCCATGGCGTTTCCTTGCAGGATGAGGCTCGGTTGATTTTTGAGCCAAACGCATCCAACCTTGATCACGCAAAATTCGTGTAAAAACCTCTACGGTGGAGGAAGCCATCAATCCCTCCCTCTTTGGTAGCCAGTCCTGTCAGTCTGCCAAACAGGCCCCTCTCACTGCTGGAAACCAAAGCCAAATGAAGCAGGGGTGCAGGGTTTCTGCATCCCACAGGGTTTCTGCCTCCCTCGGGATTTCCACACCCCTCGAGAACCCGCTCGCGGCTCGTCCCAGTTCCCGCTCGGAAGCGCTCGCGCTCCTCCCGCAGTTTTCGCTCACACTTCCATGGTGCTAATGAGCTCCTGCCTCTGCAGGCTGAGAGGGTGCCGAGCACAGCCCCAGGAAAATCTGCATCCACAGGTTTAGTGGGAATGGCGTGCAAACCTCCTGCCTGCACGCGGAGACCGCCCGGCGCCCACCACCGACCTCGGCTGAGCCTCAACGCCCTGCCCTGGTGTCCTGCACCAAAAGCTTTCAAGGAAACACCTCTCACCGGATCATTCCAGAGAAAAACAGGGTAGATAAATGACTGCACCAGTCACCAGCCCCTCTTTGAACAGTTTCAGTTGCCTTTTCCTGAAAAAAATCTCATCTCATTTTATCCCTGAGTAGCCTCTGTGGATGAGTTGCCTTAAGGGGATCGCTCAGGACAGGGAGGGTAACGGAGATGGGGCAGTGGCAGCCGCTCTTCCCAGTGCTGGAACACAGGGACACCTGGGGAGAACTGTGAAGAATCCAAGGGTGAAATTTGCCCAGGGAAGCTGTGGCTGCCCCTGGACCCCTGGAAGTGTCCAAGGCCGGGTTAGACGGGGCTTGGAGCAACCAGATCCAGTGGAAGATGTCCCTGCCCGTGTCGGGGGGGTTGGAACTGGGTGATCTGTGAGGTCCTTCCAACCCAAACCGTTTGTGATTCACTGTAAGTTTAATGAGGCTTTGCCGAAGGGCCTGGCATCTGTACAGGTGATTTAAAAAAAAAAATATTTATGCACATAACTCCAAACCCATAAATAAGACATCACTCTCCTAGAAGAATAATCAGAACCAAATTAAAAGGGCAGATAGCAGATGAATATTGTATTTTCCTCTACCTCTCACCACTCTCCAGCAGCAAATGATAAATAACTTCGAACCTACTTCGCCTTAATAAACTTAACTGGCTGTTTTTAATACTGGGGGAAATATTAATATTGTATCCCAATAACTACACCCTCGTCCCACCCCACTCCCCAAGCCAGGCTGGGATTAAACACTCATCCTAATGACAACTGGAAAGGTTTTCCAGCAACAGCACCACCATGTGAGCCCTGCAGATGGTTCCTGTGCTCTGAGCTGATCACAGCAGCCCGGCCGGGTTCAAAGCCAGGGTAAGGCCATTCCTCTGCTGGGGAACAGCAAATCCATGGCCACTTCACTCCAGATCCATCAGTACCATCCACAAAGGGCTTGGATAAGGCAGAGCTACACCAGGAGTCTCTGCTTTGTGTGTGTTAAATGTTTCCAGCAGGAGGGAGAAGAGGAGTTTCAAGCTGCATGAGCCAGCTGCAGGCAGGAGATGGGGAGCTGGGGAGCTGGGGATGGCACAGAACCTGCCCCAGAGCCACAAAGCCGTGCTCTGCCCGCAGTGAAAGGCACAGCTGGGTTCCCCCCGTCATCTCAGCCCCACGCCCGGGAGGAAGAGCCTGGTACCTGCTGACATCAGCGTCCTCCTTCCCCAGCAGCCAGGGACTGGCTGCACCTTCATCATCCGAGCCACCGGCACCCTTTAAAATGCTAATGCTGCCTTGTGGGATCTCCCCCGCAGTGCCTGGGGAGAATTCTGTGTGTCCTGAGGCAGCTGAACCAAACGCTCCACAGCTCCACTGCCCCACAGTTCCACTGCCGTTATCGCTCATTTTTACCTCAAGTTTTTAATGCTCGTTTTTCCCTTGCCTCAGCCCTCCAGCTCAGACACACCTCTGGACAAACTGCACCCAAAAGGGCAGCTCCGGGGCCTCTACTCACTGCAAAAGTGGTTGAGTACATCATAAACACCTCAGGAGGGTGATTACACGGGGATTCAGGGCCGTGCAAACGATGCTCCGCTACCCAGGGCCGTGACAGAGGGATGGGCTGGGAATAAACGGGCACCACGCAACCACGGGGATGCAGGAAAAGCTCCAGTCTGCCTCTTGCCACCTCCTTCAGCGCACACAGATAAATGCCTGGGGTTTCCCACAGCTCCACGTGCTCCGGGGGATCCTCAAGAACATTTTCTTGACAGGAAAAGCTGAGAGAATTGGGATTGTTCAGCCTGGAGAAGAGAGGCTCTGAGGTGACCTCATTGCAGCCTTCCAGTACCTGAAGGAGCTGCAGGAAAGATGGAGAGAGACTTTCTACAAAGGCTTGGAGTGCCAGGACAAGGAGGAATGGCTTCAAACTGACAGAGAGAAGGTTTAGATGGGATATTGGGAAGAAATTCTTCCCTGGGAGGGTGGGGAGGCCCTGGCACAGGGTGCCCAGAGCAGCTGTGGCTGCCCCTGGATCCCTGGAAGTGTCCAAGGCCAGGTTGGACGGGGCTTGGAGCAACCTGAGATAGTGGAAGGTGTCCCTGCCCCTGGCAGGGGGGTGGAACTGGATGATCTTTAAGGTCCTTTCCAACCTAAACCATTCCATGATTCTGTAATTGTCCAACCAGAGCAGATACAGGAGATTCACAGCCCCTTAGGCACTCCAGAATTTTGGGATCATGCCTAGAAACAAGGACAAACACCCCAGAGTGACACTTCTGGTGACACCCCAGCATCAGTGGGGGATTCACGAGGACTTTGACCACAAACTGCTTCTCTGGTGGATGAAACCACAAAGCACTGGGACAGCAAGGACAGCTGAGCCACAGGTGGATGCACAGGCCCTGGGTGTGGGGCAGAAAGACACCAAGTTTCACCCCAAAAAACACCCTTAATGCCACATTCCCTGGGTATGGGACAGAAAGACACCAAGTTTCACCCCAAAAAACACCCTTAATGCCACAGTCCCTGGCTATGGGGTAGAAAATCACCAAGTTTCACCCCAAAAAACACCCTTAATGCCACAGTCCCTGGGTGTGGGGCAGAAAACCACCACATTTCACCTCAAAACCACCCTATTTCACCCCAAAACCACCCTTAATGCCACAGTCCCTGGGTGTGGGGCAGAAAGACACCGAGTTTCACCCCGAAAACACCCTTAAATGCTGGAGCTGTTGTGTCAAGATTGTAGAGCTGGGAGACAGAGGCAGGGAAGGGATTTTCACGGGCAGAGGGAATCACAGATGAGCACTTGGGAGGCTACAGGAGGCCTTGGCAAGGAGTTTGCCAGCAGATCCTCTGTCAGGGCTCCTGATCCTGCTGCTGGTGAGGGCAATGCCACGGATAAACTCCAATTTTGGCCGGGGTATGAATTTTAAATGAGCTTTTTTAGCACACCCAATGAATCAAGCCAGAGAATGCCAATTTAGGGCCCCCACGCTCAGCTCTGCGAGCCCGAGTAAATAACCCAGTAAATAACTCAGGCAAATTTCCTGACACTTCCTTGAGCATGAGTGAACAGACGAAAAACAAACCCAGAACTGCTCCCACACACGTTGTGTGCTGCA
The DNA here is from genome assembly GCA_013398855.1 of Mohoua ochrocephala. NCBI lineage: Eukaryota > Metazoa > Chordata > Aves > Passeriformes > Acanthizidae > Mohoua > Mohoua ochrocephala. Next base: position 175,441 of record VZTA01026542.1, read on the forward strand.
GGAAAGCGGGGCCAGGGGAGATGTCGCCCTGGAGGGCACGAGGGAGCTGATGATTTTTGCTTTTTGGGGCGGTTGGACGCAACACAACCTGTGCAAGGGCAAGCACTGGGACCCAGGATATTTTGGGAGGCTTTGCACTGGTTCTTCCAAGGGCTACAGGCTGCCTGGAGGCAATTCCTTCCCTCTCAGAGCTCGTAAAGCTGTTGAGAACATCCCCATCCCTGCCTGCTCCTTCCCTCCCTGATCAGCTCCAGCTTTTGAGGTGCACGGAGATAATAATTCACCCAGACAGAACAGGGAACTGACTGACAAAAGACATTCTCAGTTAAAACATCACCATTTTGGATAAAGCTTTTTAGACCTGGATTTCCCCACCAAGGCCTCCAGAACAACAGGAACAAGGAGATTTTCTCCAGGGCTGGATCAGAAGGGAACAAACAGTTTAAGGCTGAAAAAACAGATTTACACTGATGGTTTTTCCCCCGCCTGTGTATCGAGGAGAGAAACAGAGCGTTCGGCAGGCTCCAGGCTGCTCCTCTGCAGCCACAGGCACGGCGAAGGTCACCCTGGAGCCCACATTCTGCTCAATTTCTTGCACAGATGACGCCTCTCAAGCTCACTGCAATGCAACACTCGCTGTGGGTCCTGTCCAGGCCAGCAGAAATTCGCTGTGTGCTCAGAGATGAGGCAATCTGCTGCCTCTCAACTCCGCTGAGGGCTGCCGGGGCCAAGATCCACCCGAAACCCCAAAAAAGCAGCAGCAGGGAAGCTCAGGGCTCGGTTCCCAAGCCAAGTGCCCCTGACTCAGCACCACCGTGTTTCCTTCTGCCTGAAGCCAAGAGCTGCAGGCAACCATCTCTTTTTCCTGGTGAAGAACCCACCCTGGCACTGCCCAGCTCACCTCTCGTTACCGATCACATCCCTGGGCATTCCAGCAGCCCGTTATCAGATGGTTTTCAGGATTGTTTTTAAATGTTAGCTTGCATTTTCTTTGAATATTTAAATGTTCTTGCTGGTCTGTTTTTCCTTCCCCATGCAGAGCACTGATTTATGTTGCTAGATACCATATCTCCCTGCCTTGCCAAAAGCACGCATTTGGGAATGATTTCAGGGCTGCTGGCAATATTTTTCCCCCCTCTTTTCATTCTGCACTTTATTTTTATTAACTTTTTTGTTGGAGACGCCGTAAAAATGAAACTGTGGCTCGAAGAAACAACACTCATCAAACCCCCCAGCCAAGCCAAGCTGGAAGGCAGCTGCCATTCCCACCTGGAACCCACAGCACAGATTTGAGTTTCCAGTCCTTAAAAGCTTAAAATCACAGTCCCAGGTCTCAAACACCTTCACCTTTCACTCTGGCTTGGCCGGGGAGGTGGGAAACAAACAGACCCCAGGTTTGCAGCTCTGTGCTGTCGGGGGAGCTCCCCGATTTTCCCACACTCCCAAAAACCCCACAGCGCTCCCCGAAAAGACGGGCCACAAAGCAAAACGAAGGATTTCCACCTTCAGCATCCTGATGATTCAGCCTCCATCCCCATCCCCATCCCCATCCCCATCCCCATCCCTGCCTGCTGGCTCAAGTGGAGGATGTGCCCATGAAGGAGAAATGCAGGCAGCGGAGCCGGGAGCGCCTGAGGAGCGTTCCACATGAATCAGGGCTGCCGGGGATATAAAACACCCGGCCGCCCTTCCCGGGCTCCTGCCAGCTCCCACCTTCCCTTCCCATATTTCCTGAGCTGCTTCATGCTCCGCTAGCAGAGGGGAGAAGTAATTTTACTTCAAGTGTGTCACCTGTGAGAGTTGCAAATGGGGACAGGAATAGATTAGCTGCTTATCTGCAACAAATAGTTAATAAAGGCAGCTGCTGGCTCCAGGGGGAACAGCCAGGGGAAGCAGTTCCCTTTCTAAACAACAGAGCAAAGAGTCAATACTGTGAGGTGAGTTTCATTACAAGGTTTCTGGATGCATTTCTGTTCCCTAATCCGCACAGGCAGCCAGGAAAAATGATGGTGCCTCTTCCTGAACCCTTTTTAACACGGCCCAAAGGAGCCTGAATTTGCTTCCTTGCAAATGGGGTATTTTGGGGTTGTCACCCCTGAACTTGGGCTCGAGCACCCCTTGCTCATGGATGGAGGGCAAATATATTTGTGACAGAGAAATATTTCGTGTTCCGTGGAGTTTAGGAGAGGGGGTAGGACATGGCACGGATGAGTTTCATTTCTCAGTAGCTCTCTGAGGGGTGGCTTTGAATTTACACAGGAAGAGCAACACCAACACCATGAAAACCAAGGCAAGTATGGAAATTCACCACAAACGGCATTTCATTCACACGAGGGAAGTGAGAACATTCCCAAAACGCAAAGAGGAGCTTCAGCAACTGTGTCGACTCACCGTAAACTAATTTCACTTACAAGAAGTAGAGAACATCCCCAAAATGCAGAGAGGAGCTCCGTGTGTCCATTCACCATAAACTAATTTCATTTACAAACTAAAGACAGAACATTCCCAAAACGCAGGGAGGAACTTCAGCAAGTGTGTCCACTCACCATAAACTGCATTTCCTTTACAAGAGGAAGGAGAACATTCCCAAAATGCAGGGAGGAACTTTGGCAAGTGTGTCAGCTCACCATAAACTAATTTCATTTACAAACTAAAGACAGAACATTTCCAAAACACAGAGAGGAGCTCGGCAACTTTGTCCACTCACCATAAACTGCATTTCATTTACAAACTAAAGACAGAACATTTCCAAAACACAGAGAGGAGCTCGGCCACTTTATCCACTCACCATAAACTGCCCTTCATTTCCAAGAGGAAGGGGAGAACCTTTCCAAAAGGCACGGAGGAACTTCAACAAGTTTGTCAACTCACCATAAACTGCATTTCATTTACAAACTAAAGACAGAACATTCCCAAAATGCCGGGAGGAGCTCAGTGTGTAAATTCACCATAAACTGCATTTCATTTCCAAGAGGAAGAGACAACATTCCCAAAATGTACGGAGGAACCTCAGCAAATGTGTCAGCTCACCATAAACTGCATTTCTGTTACAAACTAAAGACAGAACATCCCCAAAACGCAGGGAGCAGCTCGGTGTGTAAACTCAGCACAAACTGCATTTCATTTCCAAGAGGAAGGAGAGAACCTTTGCTCAGGGTGTCAGCCCCACCTGAACAGGGACACCCCACCGAGGCAGGGAGGATTCCCCCCTCCAAGAATTCCCCCAGAGCAGCCAGACAGAGCTGTACAAACGCAGACCCGAGCGAGGGGTGCACTCACCAATCCTCAGGGAATGGGGGCTGGCCCAGATCCGCATCAGCCACAGCAGAAGGAGCACCAGAGGCGCCAAGACACGGAGCATCTTCCATAAATCCTCATGGAGCCCTGCGGTGGTCTGGGCATGACATAACTCTGCGGGGAGACACAAAACACGGCCGTGAGCCCCTCTGCTCTCCCAGCTCTCCCCCAGCAGCACCACACAGCTCCCAGCTCCAAGCACTGGGGACAAAGGCTCCATTTACCCGAGGAGGAGGAAGCTATTTACGGACTATGAATTATTCAGGGATTGGAATCAAACTGGGCAGAGAGATTTTAGCAAAAAAAAAAAAANAAAAAAAAAAAGGAAAAGAAACACGAGGAAAAGTCCAAATATTTCATCTTGGCATTTTTAGCGTTTCAACAAAAACAAGTGGAAATCAATATTGAGTCACATCTCTGACTTCTATTCTCACCCACCCCCCCTTTTTCTTTCCACTCAGAGCAGCCTGCAACTCATTATATAATACCGACTTCTGATTTTAGGATGGGACAAAACATCTTCATAGCAAAACGTCATTTGAGGGAGGGCTTTAGGAGGCAGAGAGTCACTTGAGCCTCACCAAACTAGAAATTAATCCCTTGCCACAATTCCGGCCACCTCCTTCCCTCCCTTTCAGGAACAAGAGGGTTCAGCACAAGACCAAGAGCATCTTTTTTTCTGTCCTCACACAAGGTCTCTCCACCCCACCCCACACAGAGGTCCAAGCTCCGACGTCAAAACACCATCAAAGTGAAGGGCAGGAGGTGGAAAATCCACAAACTCCTCATCAGCACGGATATTGGCACTGGCCGTCCCGCAGCAGGCTCCTGCAGCACAGCTAATCAAATTCCTAACAAATACCATTTTAAACAGCTTCATAAAGGGCAGATTTGACTTCATAGGAAAAAAAAAAAAAATATGGTCGTCTCTGGAGTTGATAAAATTATCTCCACAGGCAGCAATGTCCTTAAATGCTGACTTTGAGTGTTTCATCTGTTACCTTATCTCTCCCTTCTCCAGCTCGCTGGCAAACATCCTCACACTCTTCCATTTGTCTCCTTCCTGGGCCAAACACCCAAGTCCTGACACAGGCAAAGTCTTTAATCTGCCTTTGAAGTTACCAGGAGTTTTGTCCGAGGAAGACGCAGCCTTTTACTTGCAATTTTCCAATTAATCTATTTTTAGATTACATTTAGGCTTCCTCCAGCTTATCTCAGCACTCTCCACAGGGACCATCCCCTTCCACAGAGGGGAAACGCAGAGGCAGGGCCACAGAAAGAAAAATCCAGGGAGAGCTGGGACTTCTCCTCTCCCTGGGGTTTGATCCCTTCCTGGATCACGCCTCCCTTGGGAAGCTCCCAGCAGCAGCTCTGCCTCCTGCATCCCAATCCTCTCCATTCCAGAAAATTGAGGGGTCTCACGCTCAGCTGTCAGTCACACGCGGGACGAGCATCCTGATTTCAGCACACTCAACCCGTTTTTAAAAGCCAGAAACTCCCCAAAACCACCTGGAAATCGTGAGCCACCTCTGTGAAGGGCAAAGAGCATTTTCCTCAAATTTTTTTTTTTCCTCCCTCCCTTCAGTGGGAGTTCCAGAGTAATTCCTGGGGAAGGGAAGCCCTAAAAGGTTAAGCACATGGGAAATTGGTTACTTAGAAGCGCTGGCAGCAGCAGAGACAGATTGTGGAGCAACGTATCATTTGAGCACTTTGAAGCAGTTATTTCCAAACTTTCCAAGATATTGACAAAACAGCAGGATCACGGCAGACTGGGAATGTGGAGCTGGAGCTCGTGGAACACACACAGACATCCCTTCCCTGTGGAAACAGGGATGGAGACAGCAGGACAGCGAGGGCAGCTTGAGGTTTGCCACCCAAGGAGCTCCCTCGTGCTCAGCTCTGGCTCTAAAGCTGCTCCCCGACACTCACAGTCCTGTTTTCCTCCTATTTTAGGTCCTTTTAGGTCCTGCTTCTTGCACTGCTGCCCCCAGTGTGCTTTCCTTGCCAGCCCCTGGGGATGAAGAGCCACAGCTCAGCTAAAGCATCCAGTTGGGAATCTCAGACCAGGACCAGGGCAGGGAAAAGTGGGTAACAAACCCCTCAGTTCCAGCCAAACAGGAAGGAAATGACTGCCTGAAATTCGAGGAGGGTGCTGGAGTTTACATCCCCATCATTCCCTGCCAAAACTCTATGGAATCACCTCAAGGAAGGACGTGGAGGGGCTGGAGCGTGTCTGGAAAAAGAAAAGGAGCTGGGGAAGGGTCTGGAGCACCAGGAGCGGCTGAGGGAGCTGGGAAAGGGCTGGAGCCCCAGGAGAGGCTGAGGGAGCTGGGAAAGGGGCTCAGCCTGGAGAAAAGGAGGCTCAGGGGGGACCTTGTGGCTCTGCACAAGTCCCTGACAGGAGGGGGCAGCCGGGGGGGGTCGGGCTCTGCTGGCAGGGAACAGGGACAGGAGGAGAGGGAACGGCCTCAGGCTGGGCCAGGGGAGGCTCAGGCTGGACAGCAGCAGGAATTTCCCCATGGAAAGGGTGCTCAGGCCTTGGCAGGGGCTGCCCAGGGAGGTTTGGAGTCCCCATCCCTGGAGGTGTCCCAGGAAGGCCTGGACGTGGCACTCAGTGCTCTGGGCTGGGGACAAGGTGGGGATGGGGCACAGCTTGGGCTCCATGGGCTGGGAGGGCTTTTCCAACCTCCGGGATCCTGTGAACCACGAGGTTAAAAGGAGGGGTTCTCATTTCAGGCTCTGCAAAGACAAAGTGCTCGAGGGGCAACCACTCCTGTGGGAAAGGGGAAAGGCTCCTGTGACCCCCCTGCTCTGAGGGACAGACCCCAGGGCCACTCCTCCTGTTTGCAGTCTGCTGGAGAGGCTGCTGAGGCCATTCCCAGGGGAAGCAGCAGCTGCCTGTGCCTCGGTAGCTCGGAGTGAACCAAAGCTGAGCAATAAATCCAGGGCGCCCGCTGAGCTCTGCTCCGGCAGCGGCGGGGCTGTAATTACCCAGGACATGGAGCACAGGGGGAGGCTGCTCCACCTCACACATTCCCCACCCCTCAGGAGGGCTTGGATTTTGGAGCACGGGCCCAGGGAACAGCTGTCAGCAATAGAAATGCACCTTGGGGGTTGCCAGAGAGCAGAAAACACAGGATCCTACAAGCCGTGCCCACGGACCATCTGGCTGCCAGAGGTGATGGCAGAATACCTGGGGATGCCTCCCCAGCAGCACACCTGCACAGATGCTGGGATTCCAGATTCAGGCTAAGGAGGGAAGGAGAGACAGGGTTTTCCTCCTAGCCCAGCATCAAAGTTACTCTGGAGTGAACAAAGAGGTATTTCAGTCCCCACACCCCTCTGCACCTGCCCAGTCCCCACTCGCCGCCTCCTCCCCAAATTCGGGCACGAAAGGGTGCTGGGCACAGTTCAACGCCCTCGCTGTTCGTTCATTTTTGCCTTGCTGAGCTCGCCATCCTCCCAAGCTGCCTTCCAGCTGCAAGGAGCATCTGCCTGTCCCTCATCTCCCCAGGAGATGCTGTAAAACAGGAGTTCCACCCAGGTGCACCAGTGAATTGTGGTTACAGCTGGGGTATCCACCCCAGTGCAGCCCCGAATTCCACTCAGAGAGGGGAGGAGGACAACTTCCCTTCGTGCAACACCAATATAAAACCTCAGAAGCCAAGAAAACCCCGAAGAGACAAAGCTATTTAGCAGCTTGCCGCACTAATTCTCGTGCCTGCGAAGATGACTTATCCCAGACTCATCCTCAGCTGGCTGAAAATAAATCAAACCAACTTCCTCTGCTGAAGTTTCCAGCGAGAACATGTCAGAAGCTGTGCATTCACAGCTCCTCTTTCCTGTGCTGGCAGCAGGCTGGGAGAGCCTGCTTTGATGGACAGCTGTCTGTGGAGCATTCCCAATCTGCTCCCCCAAAAAAGAGTGGGATGGCTGGGAAAGAGTTCCCTGGGTCCTTCAGGGTGGGAGGTGCCTCGCTGAGAAGCTGCTGCTGGATCACGAGCTGACCCCAGCGTGCAGCACAAAAATGGAATCCTTTTTCTGCTAAGCCCCCCCCATTTTTTTTTTTTTCCAATCTTCGGCTCTGAAAATTCGAGAGAATAAAATAAATCAGGGCTATACTGGAGAGTTTTGCGTTCTCTCTGGAGATAAAAGTCTCTAAATACCAAGCAGAATTATGGACGATTTGCCTCCGAGAGGGAGCAAGTTGCTTCTGAAACTGCTGATACATTTTTAATGACTGTGTGAGCTGGTGCTCTTCTTCACTGCTATCACCACAGCGTCCTGGTATTTGGAGATTTCTGCAGAAAAACTTCTTAGACAGTAGAGCAAAAGCCAAAAGGCAGAATAAAATGTTAAATCACTAAAAGAAAACCCAAAAAACCCCCCCTCTGCTGAAGCTGCCACGGAGATAACGAAGACATCCCTGAAAAGCGGCCACCTCTCTGCACAGCCTGACAAGGACACTCAAGGAATCTGCTGATATTTCGTGGAATTATGGAGTGGTTTGAGTTGGAAGGGACCTTAAAGACCATCTGCCATGGGCAGGGACACCTTCCACCATCCCAGGCTGCTCCAAGCCCCGGGCAACCTGGCCTGGGACACTTCCAGGGATGGGGCATCGGCTTCTCCGAGCACCCTGTGCCAGTGATTTCTGCTCGCACTTCCAAAAATGCCATCACCCCGCAGAACCTGTTCCTGCCACATCTGTCCCCACAAAGCCCTGGAGCCAGACGGGGCTCAGCATCTCCAGCTGCCCTGGAAAGCAGTGCCAGGCCCAGGCTTCCCAAAAACCCCAACGTGTTGCTTTTATCCCGATGCAACCCCACGCTGCATTCCCCCCTCCACGCCTTCTCCTGCAAGCTGAGAAACCACAAACACCCTGGAAAAACCTGGCAGCAAATTCCACCTTCTCCAGGCAGATTTTTTTTTTTTTACCCAAGCAGGAGTTTGGAGGGGGCTTCGGTGTTGATGGATCTCTCCCTGCCTCACCAGAAGCCTGATGAATGGTGAGAAAACGCAGCTCAAGCAGAGCTGGAGTGATCCTCACAGCTGAGACAACAAATTTAACAGCTGCAGAGCAGCAAGGAATTGGGGGAAAACTGTCGGGAAATATCAACAAACAACTTAACGGGGCCTCTTCCATTCTTTCGAGGGGCAAAGAGAGCTCTTTCCTTTTGTAAAGCTTCATCTGCAGAGAGGCTCGGGTTTAAATGGAACAGGCAAGGAGGGAAGAACCTGAAAAACATCTCAACAAGTGGCTGCTGCTGGGCTCCAGAAAGTGTCTCAGGGGGAGGGGAGAGCTCCGTTGCCAGCCTGCCCCGGGGCCACGAAGATGTAAGTTCAATTAAACTGAAAAATTCACTCCATTTAAAGCCACCACCAATGTGTTTCGCTCGGCAAAAATGCATAATTAGCACGGGTAAATCATTACCACGAGGTATTGTCGCAGTCAAAAAACCTCTGCGAGGCTGAGGGAAGGATCGACATCCATGAAGAGAATGAATGGCTGGAGTTACAGCGGTAAATTTGGGGGGAAAAAATACAAATGAATGTTTGGATGGGGTGTAAAACCTTCACGCTGCAAGGAACTGGTGAATTCCCCGCTTTTGAGGGCTGGAAGAATCAGCCCTTGGGGCAAAGCTCCTCACGCAGCCTCTGGAAGCAGCCGGCGCTTAAAAAGGATCCTTAACAACATGAAGCAGAGCTCGGTTCCAGTCTGGCAATTTCTATGTTCCTATAAAAACCACGTCTCGTTTTTTAGATTTCATCAGCACTAAAGAGCCTGCTTTGCTCGCAGCCTCCCCTCCCTTTGTCCTCACTCCAGTGCCAGGGATGGATTTACCCAGGGCGAGAGGCAGAGCTGTGGTATCTCCCTTCCCCAGGTGTCAGGGGATAAAAGGAACCGTGGGCTCCCCATCACATCTCACCTCTCCAGGAGAGTGAGCCAGGTAACCCCAGAGCAGGTGACGGCCCAGGGAAGGTGATATTGGAGATAAACACCTGCTCAGCTGATACATAAAACCGAATTTATTTTTTTCCCTTCTCCTAGCTGTGTTCTTTTATCCCTCTCTTCTCCCTTTTTCTCCCCTCCACCCTTCGTGACTTCCAGAAAAAGAAGCAAGAAAACTTCAAGGAGAAAAGAATTCTGGAGGCAGTGAAGCAGAAGGACGAATGTATTCCTGACATTTCTTGTTGCTGTGGATTATTTTCTTTAACTTTCTCTCTCCCCCAGCCTTGAGTCCTCTCATCTCACCCTTCTCAATCCTCCCCAGAATTAGCAAAGCCTGATCAAATTTCCCATCACCGCTCAGAGATAAAAGCAGCGTGTCCCCATCCTAATTCCTCACAGAGGCTGGGCTATCTCGGAGTGAGATTTCCCCCAGCATTATCAACCCCGGACCCGTGAGCACAAGGAGACTTCAGTCACAGGACATCCTTATTCAATTACCCTCCTCTCCACAGGTTTATCACAGGACCCATCGGCCTTCCCGGGCTCTGTCAATACCTGAGAGCTCTGCTGGCACCGAGAAGTGAATTATGAGTGTGGAAACCCCACCTGCCCCCTCAGCCACGCTCACAAAAGTCCCATTACAGCATCGACCCGGCACCATTAAAACTCATCGGCTGGGGCAGCTCACTTGATCCTGGCGGTGGGCTCGAGCTGGGTCTCTGCTTGGGAATTTCGGGCAGCGCAGCCACGCCGCAAAGCCCTGAGATGCAGCTGCCGTGCCCTCTCTGCCCTCCTTTAAAGCTTTCAGCAGGAAAAACCCCGTGGCTGCGGAGCAAACACACAACACGACGGATACACACAGCACTGGGTGTAAAACACCCCAATATTGCAGTGGTGGGGTTGTTGGGGGTAACCCCGCTCACCCTCCCTGGCAGAGCCCTGAGCCTCGCCGCTGTGCTGGGGGAGCTCCCCCGGCCTCTGCTGCCACAGGAGGATGCTGCTCCAGCTGCCCCGTCCCTCTGCCAGGAATTCCTGCTCCTGGCACCAGCACAGCCCTGGTTTCACCTCACGGCCCAGCAGCGAAGCCGAGCAATGGTTCACACCTTGCACTTGGGATAGAGACACACGCCCAGGACCGAACACCCCAGCACATCCCTCCCCGCATCATCTGTGCAAACCTCCCTGGCTCTGACCCTCCACTGATCAAAAAACCACAAGGAAAAGAGAAAGCCAAGGCCACGTGGGATTCCCTCCCTCCCTCCCTCCCTGGTGCCCACGATTTATTTTTATTAGCAAACAATAGCAGTTAAAAGCCCCGGGTCTCCCACAGCGAGGACTGTGTGAGACACTCTTAATTGGCTCGGAGCTGTTGTCTGAAAGGAAAAATCACCACCAGGCTGGGGGAAGAGGAGAGGCTGCAGGTGGGAGGAGGAAGGCGAGGATTCCTCCCAGCTGGGAAGGACAGCGAGCTGTGTCATTAAACAGGGGCCAGAGCTGGCCACGGCAGCGCTGCTCCTCTGATCCCACAGCCAGCACCTCAATCCTTGGCCGTCCTGAGCACAAAACACAAGGCCGAGGGTTGTTTACCTTGGATAAAGATTCTGTAAAGATCCAAAATCATCTCTAAAGAAGCAAGAAAAGCTTTGTTTGCTTCCCCAGCCCCGGCAGGCACAAACCCCTCCGTGTACAGCTGATTTTCCCATCTAGAGGGGCTCCCCTGACACATTTTTGTGCCACATTTATTCAGCAGAAGACTCCTGCCCGCTCTGCAGGGCTTCACTTCCATCAAAGCACCTCTGGTGAGGGACAGAGCAGAGTTTGCACTGCAGACAGCAGTACAGGAGGGGATTTTTGGGAAGGCAAATGCAAACTGATCTCTCCAGCTGAGGTGGCCTGGGGACACTCTGAGGTGAGCAGAATCTGAGCTGCTCAACAAGTCTGCTTGCAAAGAAACTGAATAAATGAGCACAGCCAGAGCCTTGGATTCATCAAAAGCTTAACCAGGAAAAAGGCTTTAAAACAGCAAAGATCTTACACCGAGAAATGGATAAAAATTGAGTTTTGGAGCCTGAGTTTTGTTCCAGTAGGGAACAAACCACGGTGACTGTTTCAAATGGACGTTCCAGGGTTGCCCCATCCCTGGAAGTGTCCAAGGCCAGGTTGGACGGGGCTTGGAGCAACCTGGGATAGTGGACGGTGTCCCACAGCTTCAGCAATTTCAGCAAAACATCTTTCCCTGGGCAGTGCAAGATCCAAGTACCCGGCTGGCATTAAACCTTTCATTCTTCCAAGCTTCTCGCCCGTCTCTCACAGAACCACGCTGTGAGAGCACACAGTGGATGAAAAACCCACTCAGTGCCCCAAGGACTGCATTTATAACGGGCCAGGCGCTGCATTCAGAAGGAACTGCTTCAAAACATCCCTCTTCTGAGGTCTCCCTGCACTCAGTGCTCCACCTTTGATCACAGCAAACGGAGCTGCTCGCAAACCCATTTTCCCCTCCTCGAAAGCCACGGCTTCTCCAGTTGCGCCACGCTTTTGTTTTGCTAAGTGGAGACACTTTTGGGAAGCTGCTCTGAGCCGTTTGGCTCGCAGTGGTCCAACCTTCAGCACACCGACTCTCACAAAACACCTTTTGAAGGAGACCTTCAGGTTTCAGGCGGTTCCCCCCACCGAGGGGAGCACCAAAGGCTGCTCTTTTTCCACCAAAAAAAAAAAAAACAACCCACCCCAAAAAACCTCCTTTTATGAAAAAAGGCTCTGATGGAAAATTTTCAGCTCTCTGAGAAGAAAAGAAACCCAAGGAGCAGGAAGCCTTATTTGCTGTTAGTGAAGAATTGCTGCTACCAACGAGGCCCTTTACACATGAAGGAAGTTCTAAAATATGAATCGGATCTGTGAACATCTCAGGAGTCCGGAGGGAGAAAAAAGCTCTTAAATGCATCAACCTGATCTCTGGGCTACAGAAAGAAGATTAATCTATTTGTTTAACTTAGAGTCCCTGGCAGATTCAAGAGGGAGAAGAAAGGAAAACACAGCAGCCTCTACCAAATCAACCTGCAAGAAGTGGTTTATGGCCAAAAAGCCGGGTTTGCTCCTTTTTATTGCTGCCAAAACTGTAAGTGAAACAAATAGATTAATCTCCCATCTATCACCCAAAGAACCTTTTGATCCATCCCAGCTCCAAAAGCCTGGATTTTGAGGACAGGAGGAGGAAATTTGTGAATGGCTGAAGAGGATATTTGTGTATTTTGATGGAGCAGGGATTGCTGGGGGTGCTTTGGATGACAGGGAGCATATGCACGGGGAAGGAGGTGGGAACGAGGACAGATGCCAAGCTGAGAATAGGCATGAGAAAGCACAGGGGTGATAGGCTTGGGGGCAAGGGAGCAAGGAAACCTGCAGAATTAATAGGACAGAGGGAAAATACAGGAGGCTGGGAGAGGCTCGTGCAACGGCACAGCTGCACACAACCGGCAGATGCAAAAGAATAATGCAGCAATAAATAGTCTTGCACAGGAAGGCAGAATCAAAGTCCAAACTTGTATGTGAAGTCGCAATTAAAGGCATTCTTTTGCCTGAGAGAAGCTTTTAATCCTGCTTGTAGCAAAAGTGACAAGAAGAAAGAAAAAAAAGATTTTCAGGCCAGAAAAGCATGGGTTTGATTAATTAACAGCAAAGAGCAGCAATTAGGGGTGCAGTGCTCCTGTGTTGCTGAGATGAAACACCCAAAACCCAGAGGGATGGAGGAGAACGGGCAGCCCTGGCACTTTTCCTCTGCTTGTTGTAACCACACACCAAATCCCATATAAAAGAGGGAAATTCTGGCTCTAGGGGAAATGCCAGCCAGACAAGTGGAGAATTCAGGGGTTTTTGGGGGATATTATTTGCTAACCTCCCTCCCCGGTGAGGACGTGAGCCTGAGGGAGTCGGATTTGCTTTTAATCCAACAGCGATTCCCTGGGAAAGGAGCCCTCACCCTCCCTGGCTCAGCAGGAGGAGCATCCCTGGAGCAGGGATGGGGAAAGGACAGGAGAGAGGCAATGTTGGCTGACAAAAGGAAATTTCCTCTCCTGCCTGTCGATACATTGCTGGGCGGGAGACCAGACAGATCCTCGCACACCCATCCTTGGCAAGAACCCGCTCGGCTCTTCCCCCCAGCACAACAACAGCGCAGAAAATTCACTCGCAGACATGACTTGTCTCCACAGCCTTGGCTCTGGCACCTCTCGGTTTCTCACCACGCTCCCCTCCCTGTCTCGTGGCCTTTCGTGGGTTTATTTAAGGCTTGGGGAGCCTTTTGCATAACGGGAAGTTTGGGCTCAGAGCAGCTTGCCTGGCGATGCAAGGAGTGCTGCGGAACCAAGCACCGCTCGAGTTTCGTACGCCTCGAGATAAACTCCTCTCTGCCTGCCTGATCCTCATTTTCTCCAATATCTGGGCACTTCACAGACGCAATTCCAGGGCAGCTCCACGCTTCCCGTGTGGTTCTGCCTGAGTGATTCACCATTTCTCCTCTTTTGCTCAGGGCAGCTTGCCCAGGCAGAGCCACTCCTGCAGGAGAGCCCAGCTCTCCTACGCTCAAGGTGAGCAGAGATCCTCGAAAGTGCTAATGGGGCTTGCACTGCCACAAAAACCACCCCAAGGAAAGCCCTGAGGAAAACCCCACAGCCACAGAAATTTCCAGCATTGGTTCTGAAACCTGGTCCAGGGGAAGGTGTCCCTGCCCTTGGCAGGGGGTCGGAATGGGATGAGCTTTAAAGTCCCTTCCAACCCAACCCATCCTGTGATCCTGTGATTCAAACGGAGCCAGCATTTGAAGAGCCAAGCACGGGATAAATCTCACAGACACTTTGGGAGGTTTTACTCCACTCTCTCTCCCGTCTGCAGCGTGGTACAAGATGAGGAGTGACACCACAGCCGTGGGCTTCCTCCAGGGGCTCCGTGTGCAGCGAGCAAAGACCACTTGGCTCCGTTAACAAAGTGAGACACAGAGCCCCACAAAGGCCCAGGACACGGCCTCGGCATCAAAACCAAATTTGTTCCCTGAACAAATCCTCCGTGCCCGCCTTGCCTCGCTGCTGCTCCAGGTTAGCTGTAACCAGGCTGGCCGTGCTCCTGGCTCAGCGGCGTGCCCAAAACTGCTCCCAGGGCGCTCATCCTCATCAGCGATGTCCAATTTCCAAACCGAGCAAGGAGCAGCCCTGCCCAGGGCTGGCTTTGCAGTTGTTCTCATCGCTGGCTTAACATCAATTCCGGTTAAATGAGGGAAGAGCAAAGTTATGCCCAAGCTGAGCGCTCTGAAAAAGCCTCATCACATCGCTCTCCTCCAGCTCTGTCGTAAATGGTCCTCATTAACCAGGCTTAGCCCAAGTTTAATGTTTGCATCCTGACCTATAATCCATCCAGACCCCAGCACCACGTCCTAACGCAGCTGTCACCCCCCCCAGCCCAAAGTCCCAGCCTGTCTGCCCAGATGAGCCAACGGGACTCAGGAATGTGACATCCCGAATTTGTTCTTTCTCACCCAGGCATTTCTGGTCGTGTCTCAACAACAGAGAAAAAGAGGCTCAAACAGCTGAGCTTTCAACACCCATTTCTGTGCCCATCCTCAATCAATCTGGAATAGGATGGCCAGCTCCCAGCCAAATTTCGTGGGGATGCAGGCTCATAAAAAACTCCTGGTTTCTCTGAGTTTCACGAAATAACAATCTGCTAGAGGAGAGAAAGATTTCCTCACAGAGGGAAGGGCTGCGTGTTCAGCTCGGCTCCCATCAGGCACCAATGAATCCACCAGGGAAGGACGTTATGCATGCCCTAAATGTAGGGAAAATCCTCAATTAGAGCTTGCTGAGCTCAGCCACGAGGCAGAAACAACTCTCCAGGCTGCCTTAACTCCCCAGCTCATGGGAACCACTTGGGTTTTATTCCCCCACTCTGGAATTCACTTCACCCAGCCCTGCTCCAAGCAGAGGGAGTTTGGAGTGGCTGTGATTCAGCACAGCTCATTTCGGAGCAGTCTGAAGCCCAGCAGGCTTCCAAACTATTCCAGCTGCCCAGGAGCCACCAGCCCAGCTGATTGCTGCTGACTGCTGTCAAATGGCAGCCTCCGAGCCTCCCCCTGCCCCCAAAAAGAAAAGCTGTTAATGCTAAAATCCACATTATTCCTTCCCAAAAGTAGTTTCCATACTGCTGGTGGGAGAGAACAGCACTGAAGGTGGAGGAAGGATCTTGATCAGACCCCCAGCTGGAGCTGGAGCAGCTTTTCCTCCCCTCCATCCTCGGCCTGAATTAAATCACAACCATCAGGGGGCCATTCTCTCTCTGCCACCCCCAAGAAACGCTGCTGCTCCAACAACAAACCCTCAGAGAGCACAGCGAGATGGTGACCCCAGTTATGAACAGAGCCAGGGCGGCCTGGTGCGTGCAAATAGAGCCTTCAATTAAAAACAAAAGCAGCTGCCAGCACCTCGGTGGCTCCTGGTGGGGGAACAGGCCCTGCCCTGAACCCACAGGACGCTCTCTGCCCCCACCACTCCACCCCAGCAGCTCTCCTCCCTCAGCAGCTGGGCTGACAACACACGAGGAAGGTTATTTTCACACCCGGGTTTCAGCCACTGCTCTGGGGGCTCACGAAGGGCTCCGATTCCACCCCGTGGCACAGTAGGTGGGGTGTGGGAGGGACGGGGTTGGATACCATGAAATGGAGATGGTGAGAGGCACAGCCCGCGCTCCCGCAGTGACACCGCGCAGGAGCCTGGCCAAGCGCGCGGCACGGGCTCCTTTTCCTCCAGCAGCAGCTTCAGCGAGGGAATGCAGCAAAGAACGATCGGTGCAGAAAGCCTTTGACACATCAAGGGGAAAAAAACCCCAGAAAACAACACTCTCAGCAATAAACAGCGCACGATTTGCTGTTACTGAGGCGCTGGATTAACTCTGGCCCCTGACCAGGCTCAGATTCTCCGTCCTGCAGGACATCTCCGAGCAGCACTTGCAGAGAGCCGCTCATTAGGGCTGCAAACACCCAAAGCCCCTTCAGATCCAGCTTCTCCCTGAAGTTCACTGCCTGCTCCCTCTCCCCTGCACCACTGCAGTCATCCGAGCCCCCTAAAACAGAGTTCATCTCCCTCAATGTGGATGTTTATCCCAACAGCTCCCTCCTTGGATTTGCTTCACCCCGATGCCTCCCCGAGCCTGGCAGCGCTCATCAGGAAAACTGAACATGGAAGCAGCTCACCTCTTGTGCTGCCTGGTGCAGCCAGGTTGATGAGTGCCTGTCCTTTTTTCCCTGACTCCCACCGGCATCCGAGCATCCCCCTTTTCTCCCATCCCCATGGCTACCAGCACTCTCTGCCAGCTGCCTGCCAAACACCCCTCCTCGGGGAGGAGGCATCAGTGCCTGCCTTCCCCTGCTCTGGAACTCATTCCCTGGGAATGGATCCCACTGCTCTCCCCCCATCTCCCCTATTTATCCAAGCTGGCTGCGTTTTCCCCTGGGCCCTGAACTCCCTTGACAGGGTTTGTCCTCGGGGCATCCCTGCAGAGGAGCGCGGTGCTGTTGCCCAGCTCACAGCCTGATGTGCCACAGGGGACACAGGGGAGCTGCTGGGGCACTCAGAGCCCCCACAAAGCCCCCAAATCAACCTCAGGACCATCAGATGGGAGGGGGAGAGGCACAGCAAGGAAAGGCACCCTGAAGTTTAACGGGAAATCCCTGGTGCTGCACAGCTCCTGGGCTGCAGGGAGCCAGGCAAGGCTCCAGCTTCTGCTGAGCCACTGCCATTCCTCACTGCCACCCTCCACCACAGCATCTGCAGGATCCTGGATCTGCAGGACTTGGAGCAGCTGGTTTTCCATGGCATTTTAACTCAGGCCAGCTCAAATCCATTCCGTGATGTCAACTCCACCAGCCTTGGCTGCTCTGCTCCACTCTGCTCAGCCCAGCAGAAGCTCAGAGAGGAGCAGTGAGGTCCATGAGTGGGTGGCAGAACCTTGGTCAGGAAGAATTCCTGCATGGAAAGGGTTGTTTAACATTGGAAGGGGCTGCCCCGGGGAGGTTTGGAGTCCCCATCCCTCGAGGTGCCCAAGGAACCACTGGACGTGGCACTCAGCGCTCTGGGCTGGTGATGAGGTGGGGTTTGGACAGCTTGGACTCGATCTTGGAGGTCTTTTCCAACCTAAATGTTGGATTCTAAACCTGATTCTGTACAGCCCTGCCCCCAGAGCTTCGGCTTCCTGCCCTCCCCGTCCCACAGAGGGGCACAGGGAGGTAGAGCCAGGAACCTCACCGTCTGGGGAAGAGGAGGAGTTGGAAACACTGAGCATTCAGAGCCCCCATTTCTGCCTCAAAGCGAGCCAGGCTGGAGGCAGGAGCAGAGCATCCAAGTCCCAGGGAAAGAATGGACGGTCTCCAGATCTCTGGATTTATGTCAACCTGGAGACTAGACAAGGACCCATTAATTCCTGAGCTGTCCAAGCAGGAATTGGATGAGTGACAACCTGAGCACGACGACTACAATGGACCATGTCCCCGGGGTGCCCAGGAGAGGATGCTCTCTCTGTCTGAAACTCCACGAGAGATCCCAATTCCCCAGATCCCGCCCTCCTCACGTTCCCAGCCAGGAGCCCTCTCCATCCCCCGTGCCTTGGGAAGGCTGATAAAGGAGTCTCTGCTCTTCCTGCAGCCGCCTCCTCTCATTCCCTGTCCCTCTCTTCCCAGGCTGCTGCCACTCAGGCAGGAATTGCTCTCTGGAGAGGGATGGGGGGCACAGGATTTTCAAATCCCTCCCTCGGAGCTGACAGCAGCCTTTCAGCCCAACAGCAGCTCAAAACGCTGCTGAAGAGAGATATTTTTATGAGAGCTCCCCCCCTCCCTCCCCGAAATCATTCCAAGCTCCTTTTCTTAGGCACTTTGAAATAATTAAAGTCTTCCATCAAATTATACTGAAGATCTCTATGAAAAGCCTTTAATTTCCATTCACTTAATGTAACTCCATCCACCAGATGAACTCTGCAGGGGGCTCTTTTTGTTTGGGATTTTTCTTTTATCCCATCTCTTTTTTTATTATTTTTTTTTTCCTCCCTCCTGCTCCTCCTCCTCCTCCTAAAACATCACGCTGGGAAACTTTAATTTGATTTTAGCCTGACTGGAATTCTGGGCTGTGCCACATCCTGCACAGCTGCAGTGGGAATCTCGAGCTCTCCTAAACTTCCCTGCGTGGCATTTAATCAGCTCGTGGTGGGCAGCAGCAGTGGCTGAGCGTGGGGTGGGGACGTGAGTGAAGCCTCTGAGTGAGCAAGGAACCAGCTCCAGAATCTCCCCAGTCCATTGCTCCCTCCCACAGGAACTCCGGGATGACAAAAAGTGCTCCAGAGCAGGCCCAGGCAGCAGAGAGGGGAGGGTTTCTTATTTTATCTAAAGAGGGGAGATTGCCAGCCTGACCTTCAGCTCACGGAATAAATGGCAGGGATTTTCCACCGGGCACAAATGGCTCTTTCCACCAGTGACTTCTCCAGGTGATAAACCCTTTAACGAGCCAGAAGCTTCCCAAAAGAGAGCCAGTATCACCTCCCGAGTGACATTCGGGAGATGCTGGATGGGTTTGTGCCACGTGGCCACAGCTCAGGGCACAGCTGGGGGCAGCTCAGGGTGTCACTGATGCCAGGATGATTTTTGCCTTTTTATAAACCCCTTTTATACCCCTTTCTAGACCCTTTTCTGTAGCTTTTCTATCTCCTCAGTGCTTTCAGCCCCCACACCTGTAACTCCCTCAGTCTGACACCCCATGGCCCGTTCAGCCAGGAGCCCAAACATCCTGGGAGCCTCCTCTAAGGGTCAGACAGCCCCAGACACCAAGGTCCTGTCTAGACTGAGCCAGGCCCATCCAGGGGGGAGATTCCTCAGCACGGGGGGATCCATTCGAGTCTCTCCCTGGGCAATCTTTGATAGATGGGCTCATTGGCAAGGCCTGGGAGTTGCACACACGATTTATGGGGTGGGGGCATTCCGGGGGGCACTTTGGCACACTCCACTTGGGACGGTGTGGGGCACCAAGGATCCTAAATAAACACCGAGGTAAAAACCCCTTTCCCTTTCACCGTGTCTGGCTCTCCATTTTATGACCAGGAAAAGGCAACATCACCAGGGCTGTGGGAACACGCAGAGAATCCCCCTGTGTGTGCCACCACCTCTGGCTGCGACTGAAGGGAGCAAACCTAATAACAATCCC
Organism: Mohoua ochrocephala; assembly: GCA_013398855.1. Taxonomy (NCBI): domain Eukaryota; kingdom Metazoa; phylum Chordata; class Aves; order Passeriformes; family Acanthizidae; genus Mohoua; species Mohoua ochrocephala. The sequence goes on from VZTA01026542.1 coordinate 194,920, forward strand.
CTCAAAAACCTCTTGATTTCCCCCATCGCTCTTGCTGGAGCAGTTTAGGCACTTCAAAACCTATTTGCCTTTACACAAACGAAGAGAATCTGCTCCCCAAACTGTTCAGGCCATCTGTGCAGCATCTCGGGAGGGGGAGCTCGGCAGCACTGCAAACAAGGAGGGCAGGGCAGGCGTGCAGAGCCCTTTCCCCCCCTCCCCTTTGTCCTGATCCAACTCTTCCCAGGGTGATGGAGAAGCTGAGGGAGGCAGCAGAGCCAACACCTTGGAGACGCACCGAGGGGAAGCCAAGGAAAAGAGTGGGTAAGAAGTGGAGGCACATGCTCCTCTCCAACACAAGATTTCCCTAATTTTTGTGGATTTTTGTGGATTTTCATGGCTTTATCCCTGCTCCCACAGGTGCTGACCCACTCCTCGTTGCTGGGTGTCTCCTGCCCAACACGTTCCCCTGGCACAAGGGCAGGAGCAGTGGTGGTACATAAAGGAGACCAAAAAATGGGAGTCAGGCACAGGCTTGGCAGATCCCTGGGTTGGTGCAGAATGGCTCAGCAGGACCCAGGCAAGGAAAAACAGGGGAGAAAAAACCCCAACAAACTGCAAGGAACAGGTTTTAGCTGCTAACGGTTGAGAGACACAGGGCAGGAAACAGGGACAAGACAGAGGGATGCAGAGTTCTGCACCCTGAGAGAGGAACCAGAGAGGGAGAAGGAGACAGATGCATTTCAGGCAGTGTCTCCTGGTGTAAATCAGCCCTTGAACTTGGTTTGTCCGTGCTAAAATGAGGATTCTATCCCAGAACCAGGTGAGAAAAGGGGTGCCAGCGTCCCTGGCACCTGCACACAGAGGTGTGACCCCGTCCACAGGCCACATCCCAAACCAGCCACAGGCCTCGCTCCTTCCCAGGGCTTTTGAGGGTGCTGTAGCAGCTTTGACATCCCCCCAAAAGCCCTCAAAAATTCCACAACAAGCTCTGTGAGCGATCTGTGAGAGTCAAAGCACTGGCACGTGGCACTGCCAGCAGCTGCTCGGCAGAAGGGAGATGATGATGATGAGAAACTCGTGTTTGATTTTCTCCCTGGCAGCACACGGCAGATGCTGGGACGCGGGGTTAAGAGCCCTTTGTGGCATCCCATGGAAGCCACCAGACAAGGAATTATGCAGGAACAAGGGGTATATAAAGCTTGCTGACCTTCCAAAACAGCAGGGCTTGATTTAGTAATCAAAGCACCAGCAAATTCCAGGAGCTGGGAAAGGCTCCTGCGAGGCAGAGCCTGACACCGCTTCAGGACACCAACATTTCCTCCCCAGCTCTGCTGCTTGGCTAAACTTTCTCTCCTCGTGCATTAATTTTCCCGCCTGTACCTGGTGAGAATAATGTCACAGACCTCTCCAGCGGAGGTGTCAGGATGAAGAGTGTTCTGTAAGGCTCATACATCATCATTAGCTCTGGCCAGGAATAACCCAGGCGCTGGGAACCTGGAGCAGCATTTTTCCAGCTGCACTTGGAACGTGTTTCCCTCCCTGCAGCCCACACCTCGCTCCTCTGCCTAGCTGGAATTTATTGCCATTTATTTGCAGCACAGCAGCACCCCAAATGAAATCATCAAGGATCCTCGTCCCCAAACACGATGTCCCGTCATTCAAATCAATTCCTGCTGTGTACAGTAAAAAAAAAGATAGAGAACCATGGAATATCCTCAGCTGGAAGGGACCCACAAGGATCATCCGAATCCCCGCACAGCACAACCCCAAGAAACCCACGCTGTGCCTCAGAATGCCACCCAAAACAGAACTAGAAGACGCTGCCATTAACATTTCACACCCAAAGTCTACAGACGGAGCTCGCAGAAAAGCCCAATATTTAGCAAAACGAGGAAATTACAGCTTTTAACAACATTTCCACAGGGATTTTTGCCCTGCGGTGCATCGGCTCAGCCATTCCCATCCCCGCAGCGGGACAGGGCATTGGAAAGTCACTCCAAGAGTTCCCTGCAGACACAAACCGAGCGGGTTACGCGAGGCAAATTCCCTCTGCACAACACTTCCCTCACCCCAAACCAGAGCAGTGATTCACCAGCTGAAGAGACTCTCATAATTCTCCCCTGACAGCTCAGGACAAGCAACACAGCTCCGGTAGCATCAGGTCAGTGCTCTGCCTCAGAGCTGGACCAGAGCAGCGCGGGGATGAAGGTAATTAACGACGCGGTAACGAAGCTGTTTAGTCATCCGCTGTGCCTGCAATTCATCGCTGTCATGTGCAAACAGAGAACCAAAGCTGCCAGCAGCGGCTCCGGAGCTGCCTGCTGGCCCCACACGCCCGTGATGGGCTTTGCAGAGGAACTGGAGTGGCCTTCTCCAAAGAGCCACGTGCGAATAAACCCCGCACTGGCACCAGCGAGAGGCGGGAGGTGGCGGCGGCGAGGAGCCCTTCTCGGCACTCTGTCCATCCTCACGTTACAAATCGAGATCCAAAGACCCTCTTCCCTTTTCCAGAATCCCAAAGGGATTTTCCAGAGTCCCACAGTGCCTGTGGTTGACAGGACAATGAACTGAGGTCACGGGATGACACTGCAAGCCCTGAAATATCCCATCCTCCTGACGAAAACCAGGGAAAAACCCAACAAAACCCACCACAGACAACATTTCATTAAACGGAGCTTGAAAACTCCTTTCAGGTTTGGACCTTCCAGTATCCTGACTTCGTAGGAATCCAGAAGATCCAAGAAAAAAAAAAAAATCGAAGCACTGATTTGGGTTTGGGAGCACCTGATCCACCAGGATTTGGGGGAGTATCAAGAGGATTGAGTCTCAGCCAAGCACTCAGAGCCCCATCACAACATAACCCTGAGGTTTGCACGTTCAAGGGGAAAAGGCACAAAGCTTCACAATTTTATTCCCGTTATTCCCATTTCTGGCTCTGCTTGGGGCCAGGAGGAGCAATATCAGAGCTCGGCAGCCGGCGGGGGAAGCCCCTTCCCCAGGAAATCCACTGCTAAAAATCCCAGCTGCTCCTCCGAGGGCTCCCAGCTCGCTTTGGGAGCCCCGAGGGGCAGCATTCCGGCACTAACAGCCAGGGAAATTCTGGCAACGCCTCTAGAACTGCCTGGTGGAGTTTTCCGAGGGCTCGCCCCGCAGCGGTGTCTGACACAGCGACTGCGACTGAAACTGTGGGTGGGGAGCTGTTTGTGCCTGGGACTGAGCCTGCCAAAGCCACCGCACACCCCCCGAGGCTGGGCTATTCCACTGCCGCTCCACAAAGCCATTTATAGCCCCGAAAATGCCCCGTTCCCTACCCCTAAATAACTCCCTGGCTCTCCTTTCCCCTCTATAAACCTGGATGTATTCCCTGCGAGGATTTTTGGCTTTGGTGCTGCGTGGATTTATCCCAAGGAGCTTCAGAAACGCCGTTTGGTCTATGCCATAACATCCCTGGAAGTCCCAACCGTGGATTCAAACGTTGCTACGAGGAGAGAAGATTCCTCCGGCCCTCCGAGGGCACCCACTGACTCCCTCTGTAAGGAGATCTGGGAGGGAGAGCCAGGAAACCACCAAGAAATCAATGATCGCTATCAAAAAATTGTAAGTTTGTTGTCTATCCACACGCAGAGCTCAGCTTCCAGGTGGAGAATCTGTTTGTGTGCAGAACACAAGTCTGTGGAAGCTGGATTTCACAAGAGGTAAGGCACGAACACTCGGGAATGTGCTCGGAAAACACTTCTGTGCCCAGATTTTGGGCTTATTTCAAAAGGTGCGGGGCATCCAAGCAATTGCCTGGATGGGAATCACATTTTGGACACCAAAATATACCAAAACCCCAGCTCTGGGTTGATTTCAGCCTTTGCAGCAATACCTGAGAGCAGCCCAAACGCCCAGGTGAGTTACTGCTCCCCTGAGACTGCATCCAGATTCTCTCTTCTCCCCTGTCCACCTCCATTTCTATCACTATTTTATCGGGAACATTTGTAGTTTAATTTCCGCCTCTTCTCTACCTTTTTTTTTCCCCTCCCCAGCACCAGTAAAAGCTGGCAGGTTTTAAAATCCCTGAGTATCTCGACGAGAGGAGGGCTGGAACGGCTCCTTTGGGGACAATGGATTCGATTCTCCTGCAGTGTGCCTACAAAGTCAAACCCAAATTCTTCCTTTTTATAGGAATTCATTCAAAGCCTATTGATCTGAGCCTTCATTCTGGTCTTAACAGCCTCTGAGGCGGAATTTTTTTTCTTAATCAATGATTCTAAAATGACATTCAGGTCTGTGCCTTTATCTTTTTTAACCAGCCCCTTTACCCCTCCTTGCCCCAGCGCTGCTTCCCACACTCCAATTTCATGGCAAAACCCCACAAACTGCCCCAAATTTGTACCTTTGCTCCCCCCCCACCACCACAGGCGTGGTTCCTCCCAGGATTATGGATGCTGGAATCGCTCCCTGGGAGTCATTACAAGCCATTCCTAAGTTGGAGCTGGGGACTCCTTATCCCCTGAATTATTCTCCTGGAAGCAGCTCCTGCAGTCTGCTGCAGGGTCGTACAGCAGGGCTCACACTCACGGGTTGGGGCAGTTTGGATTTACTCTGCCTCGAGGTGCGGAGGAGACAATTCCACACGGGAATGGCTCCAAGGGCAGTCACTTCTGCCTCCTGCCTGACCGTCCCGGGATAACGGAATTGCTGATGCCCTCGTGGGCTCATCTCTCCTGATCTCCAGGTGCCAGCAGCATTCCCGACCTTCGAGGGCGGCAGCACAACCCTGACGATCCCAGAGCACAGACAGACCCCTGGAGGACCAGGAAATCCTTATCCGTGAGCAAAAAGGACCTTACAAAAGGACCCCCGGAGGACCGGGAAATCCTTATCCATGAGCAAAAAGGACCTTACAACTCCTCCTTCAAAATGGTTCCCCTCACAGTAAATAATCAAGGGTATGGGTGGTGCCCAAGCCTCGACAGCTCCTGCACCATCTCCTGGAATTCCCTGAGCCATCCCCATTCTCCAGCCTGTTATTCCTCGTCCGTATTCCCACACCCAGCGAGTTTTGCTCAAGTGTCACACCAGATAAGCTGCCCAAACTGGGAGGGGACGACCCTCTCCCTCATCCCTCTCCCTCCAGCACCAGGCGAGCTGCAGATAAGCAAGGACACAGCCTGGTGACCCCCCAAAAAATTGGAATGTGAGCCTGGGAGAGGCAGACAGACAGACAGCCATGGAACAGCGAGCACGAGGCCGCGCTGAGCTCACCAGGCTGACTGGGAGAAGCAATAGCCCCGGATTTATGGCCAGGCTGGAATGCCTGGTGGAGCAGAAGGTCGGGGGAACAGGCAGGGAAGAGCAGCAGTAAATCCTCCCTCCCACCACAGCTGGCCTGGGAATGGCAGGAGAAGGATAAAATCATCCCGTTCCACCAACCCGAAAGATTCCCTGGCTTTTCCTGGTAGCATGGCTCTCAATTTCAGCTCTTTCTATCTGTGACTCCTCAGATCTGGAGCTCTTCTGGGCTGAGTTATTAACGGGAGATTAATTAGAGCCGAGCAAGGAAGGAGGTTAGGATACAGCAGGGTAAGATCATATCCACAGCCACAGGACTCTGCTCTGAGGGCAGGGACTCGGCCAAGAAACCCAAGAGCCTTAATTTGAGCCCACGATCATCCAGATAAAACAGAGTTTTAAGCTGGTTTCATGCAAATACGTGGCTTAAGGGCAGATAAAAGGGGTGAGGAGGCAGCAAGGACAGGGAAAATATGCCAAGTTCTGAAGAGAAAAGGCAATTTGCTCGTTTTAATAAATAAAAGCACATTTCCGTTCATTCAGAAAGTGGATAAACACTCGGCTTGCAGAGCAGGAATTACTCCAGGTTGGTTCCTCCCCTCCCTGTTTGGAAAAACACTCCAGAACTGGGGCTCTTTTTCACCCAACTGGTGGGAACAGCAGTGCCAGGTGCTATTAATAGGAGCTGCCTACGGCCTGAGGGAGCTCTGCCGCTCTCACCAGGGCTCTCTACCCATTCTCAGATTTAATTTTCATTCATTAAAGATAAAAAAAAACCCAAAAAACAACCCCCAAACAAAAGGTTTCAAACACGCTTAATGAATTAACACGTAGATGCTTCTCCCCCTGTCGCTTTCCCCTCTAACGACTTTGCCAAAGCAGGAAAATAATTCAGCTGTGGCCAAGAACGGGGTTTGAGAAGTGTTTGTTGTTTTCGGGCTGTTTGTTGTGCTTAATTATAGACGTGTTACAGCTCCCGTGCTCGCCTTCCCCTTCCTGCAGTTACATAACAGCCTCCGGCACACGCTCCCACCCACCACAATATTCCTAAAGAGTCATTTCCCTGAGTTTTCTACTCATTTCCCAGAGTTTTCTACTCAGAGCGCTGAGAGAGGCAAAAACGAGGATGCTGCTCAGCCTTGCTGCCCGTGGGGAGGGCCTGGGATGAGCTGGGATGGCCAGAAGGGCTCAGAGGTTTCTGTCACAGTTTTTTTCTGTAATAAAAAAACCACTTCCAGCCTCGTGCTGAGGTTTTATCCACGGGGCTGTGGATCTGCTCCCTCCTCTTGGAACAGCTGGAAAAAAACCACTTCCAGCCTCGTGCTGAGGTTTTATCCACGGGGCTGTGGATCTGCTCCCTCCCCTTGGAACAGCTGGAGCTCAAGCTTTGGAGCACCCATGTCCTGCCTTCCCACCTGAAGGGCTTTCCCAGGTTACAGCTTCGCTGTCCCTGAGGATTTCTGGGAATTTCAACAGATTTCAACAGATCCCACACTTCCTGTGAGCACATCCAGGCACTGAACCAGGCATTTTTCATTACAAAATGAAAAAAAAAATAAAAATCACACGCTGTCCATCGTGAACAACCCCAGCCCCAGTCAGTGGCTGAGGGAACAATTCCAATGTCACCGCACAAAGTCACGCTGAAAATAACAAATCTCCAGCACACACAGAGCAACAGTGGGCACCGATGGCCTGGAGCCACTGCGTGGCCTGGGTTGGGATGGACCTTAAAGCTCATCTCACCCCACCCCTGCCATGGGCAGGGACACCTCTCGCTATCCCAGGCTGCTCCAACCTGGCCCTGGACACTCCCAAGGATAGGGCAGCCAGAGTTTTTCTGGGAAAACGGTGCCTGTCTCACAGGAAAGAATTTTTTACTAACATCCCATCTACCCCTACTCTCAGTGTGAAATTGTTCCCCCTTCTCCTGTCACTGCATGCTGGAATCTACTGGAATTGTTGTGAATCCAATGAATGAAGCGGAATAGTTCATTTCCTCCCGGTTTCTGACCACATTTGCTGTGCCCAAGGTTTGTTCAGCAAACAAGCGACTTAATGTGGCTAAGAAAGGGGAAGCAGGAGTTGCAGGAGCTGCAAGTTTCTTGGAAAACAATGAGCCCGTTCAAACATCTGCAACAAAACCAACTTTTGGGCGACTTCTGAACTCTTCCAGAGTGCAAAGATGCAGAATTAACGCTTTTGGTCTTGATTAGGATGTCACTGCTCCCAAAAGCTGTGCCAAGGCTGTGCCTGGATGTGATCCCTGCTCAAATCCCTCCTGGAAGCAAAGCTTTGGGAACGTGGCACAGACAAGAAGTTGGGATAAACCAACAGCAGTGGAGCCACAGCAGTGCCCAAATCCGGCCTAATCCAGAAGGTGACATTCCTTGGAAGAATGAGGAGGACCCACAAGGAAGAAGAGGCAGAGGTGCCCCAGTTTGGGGTCACAGCAGCCCAGTTAGGACTGAGCTGTGCCTGTCACATGGCTGCACTCAGAGCCTCCAGCAGCCTCCCAGATTAATCAAAGCTCCGGCCTCCAGCCAGGCTCCAGCCACAGGAGCCATTTATCACAATAATTAAANNNAAAAAAAAAATTAAAAAGCAGCATTACCAGGATTCTGGAGCCATCGGTCAAGGAGCAGAAGAGAGAGGGGGAAAAAAGCTTTCCCTGGACTCTTTTCCCAGCTTGCCTCCACCAACAGATCATTCCCAGCACCACCACGAGGTGACGGCTCCAGGAACCTGGCACATCACTGGCCTTTCCCAGCACCCTCTCAGCCTCTCCCTCCTCAAATCCCATTTTCCCTTTGTGCCTTTTGTTCCAGCCACCCGCTCAAAAGGGGAAGACTTGGGGGGGTGGGGGGGGGAAATAAAATATTAAGACATAAAAGTTTATTGATTGATTTTAAATTATGCTTTGAAACAAAACCCTCTGGATTGGAAAGCTTGTATTTCACTGTGGGAAGGGATGGTGGAACGCAGGGAACACATGGAGAAATAAACAGCCTCGTCTCAGAGCATATATTTTGTCTTCATTATGCCCCTGAGAAGGTGTTAATATACAATGTACAACGTATTAATCACCCCTCTAACTTCCAAATGCGAAATGCATCATTAACATTCATGTTGTTTTCAATTAGTTTGCTGGATGGGAAGGAGGGAACAAAGACAGGTTCCCTCACTAAATTTTGCTGCGTTTCCAAAGAGTGGGGACCATAAAAAGCAGCCTGGGTGAAGCTCCTGCAACTCCCCACCATCCACGAGGGGCTGCTGGCAGCAGGATGCAGGGAGGCTTTTAATTGATGTGGCAATTAGGAGAAGGCAGGGCTGTGGCTGTGTTTGCAGGCAGGCAGGTAATTTAGAAGTGTAAATTCCATTTCCAGGAGTGATTCAAGTGCTTTGGGACAGATTTTCAAAGGGTATCAGCCACCAAAAGAGGCCGATAAGCACCTCGTGGGATTTGTTAGAGCCCCTCAACTAAGGCCCCCTGACTCCTGTTGATACTTTCATTTACAGAAAAGGGCTTTGAAGTTTTTTTTTTGATCCCAAGTCTTAGAAGTTTTCCAGTTCAGATCCAAGCTCCGGTACGGAGGAAAGCTGTTTGTTTCTCATTTGTGAGACTCCCATCTTTCACGGGCTCCTTTGCCAAAGGACAGAAGGTTCAAAGTCACTCATTTAGGACACCTGACCTGTCCCCAAAAGCAGCTCAGTGCTGCCCGTTCGGAGATGTTATCACTGAAATTATTTCATTTCTGGGTGCTGACCGCTTCTGGAAGCTCTTAAGAACGGGAAGGGCAACACCACCAAGAGATGGGCTGGAAATTTTTCCCTCCAGCCAAACTCTTCCAAGTCTTGTGGCCGCTCTTTCAGGAATTTGGCTTCGGCGGCAAAGCTGGAGCAGCTCAAAAGGGTTGGAAAAGAAGCCTGGAAGAAAGGCTGGGTACTTTGCTAAAGCAGCTCCCACTGACAGATCAGTCAGGACTCCTTTGGTTGTCCAGGCCCCCTTCCAAAACAACCAGCCATGGGCCTTCTTGAGCTCCTTCCAGCTCCAGCTTTATCCTTCAGGAAAAGCATCCAATCACAGGCTGAAGTTGCCATTCATGGATAATTGACCACAAGCCTTAGGGGAGATATTACAGTTTTTAATTACTCTCTCACTTCTCAGAACCGTCTGTCTCGGTTCTAAGGCAGAGCTTCTTGAGCTCCTGCTCCTTGCAAGTGGCTCTTGCTGTACTTTCTTAGACCGAAAAAAAAAAAAAATTTAAAAATGCAGTCACCTTGGCAGTAGGAAGAAAAAAAAATAGGATTTTTTAAAAAGGGAAAGACATCCTGAGCCCAGGAGGATGAGTCACATCTGAGATGTCACCTCGGAGGGAACACAGTCCAATTGCTCTCTGTTGACTTGAGGAGATGAGACACCTCAGTGAAGGTAAGTGGGATGGATCCGGGCTGAGGGACGTGAGAAATGAGCTCTGCCCCAAAAAATCCAACCCCCAGCCAAGGAAAACGCGTCCCCACTCAGCCTCCACAGCAGTCCTCGGTTGAATGTGGAATTTAAGAGGATGCACCCAAAGTCCCAGAGCCGAAATAGCACCGAGCCCACCCTGTTCTGGTCACAAATAGCCAGCACAAGCACCTCTACCCGCAGGAGCGGGGTCCCTCTGTGCTGCCGACTCCACTCACCAGGAGGCAGCTGCTCTTCCCCCAAAGTGAGGAAAAAAATCAACAAAAACCTCCCACACTGAGAAATTCCAGCCCCTCCCTAACTCACGGGAGCTGCGTGAATCCTCCTTTAACTGTGGCAGCAAATCCCACTTAATCCCCCTCATTCCAGCACGTGAGCTCTTCAATCAAACAGCCTTTTGTTTCAAAGTGACGCCACCGGGGACGGAGCTGCTGCCTCAGCCTCCAACCCAGCACAAAACCACCTCTCTCCCATTCCCTGCGAACCACGATTCCCCCGGGGATGGCACCTGCACAGCAGCCCGGGGGGGAATCAGCCAAGCCAAAAAGTTGCCACGTGCTGGAGACCTGAATCCACCCAGTGGAATAGGTTGCTATGGTTGCCGAGATCTAATCCAGAACGATACAGGTATAAAAAAGAGAAAAATGCAGTGATTAAAAATAAATAAATAGACAAATCTGGGCCCGGTGCCATGAAAAATGTGAAGTTGTCCTTGACTCCAGAAGCAAATGAGGCATGAAATGTATCAAAATGTGATATTGAATATAAGGATGTATTTAATATTTTACAACACTGGAAATCTTGTTACAAAAGGGTTGGGTCATAAATCAAGCCGAGAGGGGGCCAAGTTCTTCCCTCCTCTCCCTTCTCCTTCCCTCTAATTGTTCCTAGAAAAGTTTGAGCGGCGGAGTCGAGTACGGGAGGGAGGAAAGCCGAGTATCACTCACAGGAAAAGCGGAGCTGCTCCGTTTGTCCATCAGCAGCAATAAACCCTCATTAATCACCTGTTCTGCTCCAAAGTCACTGCAAATTCCAGACCGTGTCCATCCCTCCAGAGCCGTTCCCTCCGGAAAGGGCTGAAAGACTCAGCCCAGAGGAGATCTCTGCCCTCGGCTCATTAACCCGTTGTGTTAATTGCCTGCCTGGGCTACCACTTGCCAGCTTATCACTTGTTATCTGTACAGAAGATTTGTCACTGTCCCCTGCTGATATCGCCCCCGGATTTTCACTCCTTTATTGGATGCTGGAGCTGGAGAGCACCGGCCCCATCCCATCAGGAGCTGGGGGAAATCAGTCTGCGAGAGCTCCTAGGCGAGAGATGAAACACACATTTCACTCCTCTCCCTTCTTATTGCCCAGACACTCGCACTTTTCAGCGCTGCTTTTGTTTAATCACACTCCTAAAAATGAATAACACCAAAAAAGAGTAAAGGGATTTTAGGAAAATTGCATCTCCAGTGGAGAAATGGGTTTTTTTGGGTTTGTTTTTTTTAAATACTGCAGGCAATGGAAGTAACCCTGTGGTAAACGCAGCTCTGGTACCAAGCACAGGAGCCAAAGCATTGAAATCCCATCCCCTGGTCATGGAAAACGAGCAGTTTTAATTTAAGCACCACCCTGCATGTCAAGTCCTGTTTGTCACCGTGCTAATGGACGTGTTTATTCACACATTCCCCGGAAAAAACATCCTCCTCCCTCCTCTCAGAGTCCAGAAATGGTGGCACCGACTCCACCAGGTCCGTCTGCCAAAAATATCCTTTACCCACCTATCTTCCCAACCTGCTTTCCTATGGAAACAGGCAAAGCCACCCACGAACGAGCCCACCTGCAGCACATTGGCCAGAGCCCGCTCCCCCAAATCCTTCCAGCTCCACAAAAATAGAGGCCAGACAATAACCAGGCTCCGAGCATCCTCAGGGACAGGCAGGATGCAAGGCAAGCTCACTCCTTATTAGAGAATTTACACACAATCCAGCTTTTGCTGTGGCTGGGGCACTCAGTCAAAGCCTGAAATTATTTAGTTATCAAAGAATCCAACCATGAGAAAGCAATCCATAGGAAACCAGGCTTCATTACTTCCACTGCTGATGATACTACCCTGAAGACCGGGAGGAAAAAAAGAAAAACATTGGTACTTCAAGTGATGGAGCTTCCAACATTTACCTTGAAATTTATTGCCCAGAGTAATTGAATTGCTGGATTGCAAACTAACACCTGCTCAAGGCTTTAAAAAGTTCAGCAGAGGCAGAGAAAGGTTTTACTTAAATCACCACCCCTTGTACACAAAAAAAACCCCCCAAAACAACCCAGCAGGAGCAGTTTCCAGCCTGCAGGAGACACCCTGAACTCCCAGGGGGCTACTGGGGAGGGAAACCAAAAAAACAACAGAATTCTTTGTTTCAGGCTGAGTAAAACGCTTTGTTCCAATTTCAATATTTATAACCTTAATAAAAAGATGAAACACATTTCAAAACTAAATTCTTCCTTCATGGCAAACAATCAAAGCGTGTTTCTCAGCAGATGCCAAACGAGCACGTTTGCTGCTTTCTAGAATTTTAGCTTGAACATTTCATTTTCCTGCACATTTGTTTTGCGATAAATTTACTTAAAGCTCCTGACAGAAGCTGCTCCGTTCTCCAGGTATCAAACGGCTCGAGTGGATCCCCTCTGTCTTGTAATCACTAAGCCAGAACCCCAAAGTGGTTTCAATTCCCACTGTACGCAGTGACAGTGAGTTATGGAGCTGTCTGGGCTTATTTCCGTGTTCTTCCCCCCTTGGAAAACACCCCCGTGCTCCACAGGAGGATGCTGAGACCGAAGTGAAGCAGTGAACCCTTCCCAGCAGAGGCTGTGGTACCTTTTAAACTCACCTTCCTCTCTCCCACCCCTGCCAGAGACTGCTCCCAGCCTCCTGCAGCTCCCTGATCCCAGGGACACCTCTGGGAAGCCAAAGCCACCTCCAAGCACGGCAGGCTGGAGGTTGGGTTGCTGTTCCTCCATCCCTTCCTGTGCTGGGTTGTCCTTCAGGCCCTGACCGAGTGCCCTGGCCACAGGAAATGTAAATCCTCTAAAAAGGAGGGAGCTTGCCTTGCATCCTGCCTGTCCCTGAGAGCCTGGTTGTTGTCTGGCCTCTGTTTCTGTGGGCCTGGAAGGATCTGGGGGAGCTGTGCTTTGCTTTGCCTTCTTCCCTGGCTGGACTCGACCCCTGCAGGACCCGACCCCTGCTCAACACGACCACCACTCTTTTTCCTTGAATTAGGCAGAGAAATAGCAGCAAAGCTGGAATTTTCAGGGATAAAGGGCCTCCCTAGACCCAGAAGATCCCACCTAAAGCTTCTCTGCTGCTTCCAACCCGCCGCCCCTGCTGGAATAACCACAAACTCCCTTTCTCCTCAAAGTGCAAACTGACATCTTGATTTCCTGCTCTTGTCTCCCCTCCCATCTCCAGGAGACGTTTCCCACCCAGCACTCTCTGCCTCAGCGACTCTGAGTAAAACATATGAAAGTGTCTTTATTCATTCCTCCAAAAAGTAATTAGAAGCAAGAACAGGAGTCAAGAACGTAAACGTTATCCTTCCTAAAGGAAAGCAGATTTCTAATTAGCCAAGAAAGCGGCTTCTGTGGGATTCTTTCTCCAAACAGCTGTTGCTGAGGGATCATCTGTCTCTCTTCTTTCCCTCTTTTGCAGTAAAAAGTTCATTTATTTTAACATACAGAACTGTTGCAGCACCCAATTAAGGCAGGCACGGAATCAAGGAACACCGGAGCGCGATGGAGACGGCTCGATGAACCCTGAGCACACAGATGCCACTTCAACCGCCCTCATCTCCCTGTGCTCCACTCAATCCCTACAAAAGGTGGGAAAACAGTGCCAGGACTGGCTGAGCTCAGATATAACAGGGAGCAAAAAGCGCGTTGCTGGCGGTCTTTAGCCTCTCTGAGAGGTCAGACAACTTCCATCCAAATATTCCACTTGATTTCTGCTGGCTTCATTTCCCTTCCTCCCTTCTAGGACATGACAAAGCTGATTGGTTTTAAATCATGGAAAAATCAAAGCTGTGCTACCACTTCACACACACACACGAGATTTCCGCATCAAAAAAGACATTTCCCATTAAGGAAGGTTTTTCACAAGACATCTTTTTCTTATCCATTGTAATTTTTAAATTTTTTTTTTCTGCTTCATTATCACGAAGTTTGACAAGTTCATCTGAAGGAGGAAATGTAAATCACCCCCCACCGAGCTGCAGTGACAAGGGCACATTTTAACTTTGTGCTGAAGGGGACTTTTAAGCAAACCCCCAACCCAAGGAGGCCCATCCATCCTGCTGGGATGCACAATTCCAGCCTGAGACAAATCCAGTGGACAAACCCTCTCTGTGACTATTGATGGCCAAGAAGAAAAAAATTATATATATTATTTATATTTTATATAATAATAATGATGATGATGTACCAGAAATTAATGGGGCTAAGCAAGCCCTGGAATTCATTTAGGCTGCCATTAGAGCAGCGAGAAGCTGGAACTGCCCTCCCAAAAATTAACAAAGGGGGAAAAAAACCCCAAAGCAGGTTGGAGGCGGGTGCTTGTGGAGCCTTCCCAAGGCAAGTACCTGTGATTGCAGGGGCTGGGTGGCTCCGAAGGTCCCTGTCTAGGCTCACATCCAAAATTCCTTCAACACATCACATGGGGAGAACAGAGCAACGTGTCCATATGTGGCACAGGCAGCGTTTCCAGCCAAGCCCTCCCCTCCTCCCAGGAGAAGGTGGCTGTGCCATACACAGACATATTGTGCACCTAGGAAATGGTATCAACAAACACACCTACAAAGGCTTTCCGTGCTCAGCTGGGTCCTCTCCAGCCCGTATGGCTCAGCTTCCTAAAGAACCAGAACAAACAACGCAGCGCTGAGCGTTGAAACTCAAATAATGGCTTAATAATTCTGCCAGGTTCATGCTGCTTCACTTCTACCTGGATAAAGGCTCTCGGGAAGGCTCGGGTTCCTTCCCAGCCTGCGTTCCCTTGCTTGGGAAGGAATATGGGAGCTTGCAAGTGGGAAAAAGGCAAGGAAGAACTCAGCCCCTGAAGGACACGTGCTGTTGCCAACCAAAATAAGCCCCTTTTGCCAGCCCAAAGCCAGGGAGTGAGGCAGGCACACAGCAGAGAGAGCTCTCACATTTATCAGCTGGGAAAGGTTACACAAAGCACGCCCAGTGTCTGACCTCTCCAAGTCCACACGTGCCCGAAGGCACCCAGGCTCCGTCACACACACGGTCCTGTCTGCGGGGAAATTCTTACAGGTGGAGAAGGGGAGAAAGGGGGGAAAAAAATGAAAAGGAAATCTGTAAGAGTAAAGTCAGAGCTAATCCCCGAGCGCTCGGTTACGGCTGGTACAAACACACCAGTGGAGAGATGAGATCTGTATCGATGCTCTGGGACCTGGGAACCGATAAAGCCAAACAGGGGGAGGGCAGAGAAAGCCCCAGACCAGGAGGACTCGTGTGCCAAAGGCAGAGATGTCCCTCTGATGCCGTGATGATTTTTGCCTTTTTATATATATATACCCCTTTTATACCCCTTTCTAGAGCCTTTTATACAGCTTTTCTATCTCCTCAGTGCTTTTAGCCCCCACATTTGTAACTCCCTCAGTCTGACACCCCATGGCCTGTTCAGCCAGGAGCCCAAACACCCTGGGAGCCTCCTCTAAGGGTCAGACAGCCCCAGACACCAAGGCCCTGTCCAGACTGAGCCAGGCCCATCCAGGGGGGAGATTCCTCAGCACGGGGGGATCCATTCGAGTCTCTCCCTGGGCAATCTTTGATAGATGGGCTCATTTGCAAGGCCTATAAGTTATACACGATTTATGGGGTGGGGGCATTCCAGGGGGGACATTCCAGTGCCATTTTGGTGCCATTCCAGTGCCATTCTGGTGCCATTCTGGTGTGCATTTTGGCACACTGCACCAAGGATCCTAAATAAACACCGAGGTAAAAACCCCTTTCCCTTTAACCGTGTCTGGCTCTTCATTTTAAGACCAGGAAAAGGTCTCTGCCACAGCACAGGCACCACAGAGGGCTCTGCTCAGCCTCAGGGAAGCACAGGGAAGAGAGAGGTGCAGCTACGAATTTTCCAACAGCTGGAATGGAGTCTGATCAAAGGGATGCCTTAGGAATCACTGGGAGGGAGCGCAGGAGCAGACATTCCAAAGCAATCCTTTGTTCACATCACACCTCCTGCAAAAATCCAGTCCCTGGCCTCCCTCCCTCCCCTCAGTCCCAGCCCTGGTTATTCAGAATATTGACACCAGGTTTCCTTTGCACTTCAGCTCCCATTACGTCATCTCAATTCAGTCCATCATAAACATCAGCTTGATTACAGAGCCTGCTGCACATAATAAATGTTTATAATGTATATGTAGGAAGAGAGAGACACCTCAATATTTTTGCTTTGGTAAAGACAAATAGCCTCAATTGTTTAATCAATAAAAATGCCTCTCCGACTCCTACTGTTATTACAAAGCTATTCCAGACAGTGAAAAAGAACCATTGCATCTGTATTGCTGTCAGAGGAGACTCTGGGCCAGCAAATGAACTGCTTGGACACATCCTCTGCGCTCCCCAAACCCCCAAATCTCAGCTCTAAGCAAGCTGGAACTGCACCCCAGCCTTTCTCCAGCACCGTGCCCTCAGCCAGCTGAAAGCCTCCCATTAACTAAATGAAGATTCTTCCAGGAAAGGACTCTGCATCTCAGCCAAAAGCACACAGGATCTGTGAATTATTCAGCAGGTGGCAATCACAGTGGAGGGGACAGGCTGGCCTGGGAGGGCGGTGGGTGCTGGCATCAGCAGGAGAGCACTGGGTGGTCCCAAAGGCTGGGGGCTGGAAGGAGGCAGGAGGGGGTTCTGTGCAGCAGGTCCTGGGCAGAGGGGGCTGGAACAGGGATATTCCAGCAGGGAACCTGGTCCTGCAGCACAGAGCAGCTCCAGCAGCCAGGGAGCCTCTGCAGAGGAACAGCTGTTGGTACTCGCCAGTGAAGCTGTCCTGGTGGGAACAGCAGGACCAGCAGGGTGGGAAGGACAGGACAGCCCCCTCTGCCTCACAGCTCAGAGCTGGAGGGAACCCTCAGCTCAAAGGACAAAACCCAGGATTTTTTATAGTTTCTCTCCTCTTCCCCTTCGGCACATCTCGTCTTTAAGTTCCTTGGGATGTGTGTCACCTTCAGGAAGAGCACGAGGTTTTCCATTTCTGGATACAAAAATCCACTTTATCCCTCCAAACCTGAGCTCAGTCAATGCTCAGGTGGAAAGCTGGGCTTACCTCTGAAGTGAGGGAGCACATCCAGCAGTGTTTCCTTGAGGAGCAGGCCCTGGGGTGCATTTGGGAACGCTCGGCAAATCCAGGAACTCTTTGTACAAAGTTTAAGCCAGAGCAGAGGACAAAGTTCTGCCCTTCCTGGGGCAGAAGCAGACACAGAAACAAGAAACCACTTCCCCAGCAGGACATGTTTGGCTCTCAGGTACCCACTGGAGGGATATGACCCCTCCGAATCCAATCTGTGCCAAACCCAGCTTCCCCAGATCCCAGCCTGACACTGGGAACAGCCTTTGCTCAGCTCTGGTGTTTCTGCCATGGCCTCTGTCTAACCCACAACCTCCCTGTGGTGCCAGGGGAAAGCTCCTGGCCAAGGGTTTCCCTCAGATCCTCGAGAAGATGGAATTTGCATTGACCAGGACACCGAGGACTGCTGCAGCAGGAAGAGGAGGAATGCCAGGAGTCAGGAGGATGCCACATATTCCACACCACCATCCACTCTCTTCTCTATCATTTGCTTCTTCTCAACAAAGACATTTTTTTCCCCCTTTTCTTTTCCCTTTCTCTCCCTGGAGACTGTAAATTAACTGTCAGTTCCCTGGTATTTTGTACCCTGTTCTTTCTGGCTCTTTTCCAGATCTCCAGGGTGCCATTCTTTATTTTTTTTTCCCCTCCTCCTTGCTGCTCTCTTTCCTTCACCTCTCTGGTTCTCCTCACTCTCCCCTGGGGTTTGCTGCTCTCCACAGCTCCTGGCTGAAGGACTCCTGACCACCAGAGCCCAGCCAGGCTGATCTCACCCACGCCCTTATCAGCTCCATATCTCCTTCTCCTTGCCCTCTGCACTCTGGCAATGAAGCCTGGTTGCCCTTTCTCCTGCAGGTGGCAAATTCCCAAGGGAAGGGGAAGGGGAAAAGAGGGGAAATATATCACCAGAGCCACAAAATCCCAGCGATCCCCTGTCAATCAGAGCCTGCCCTTCAGCCCTGTCCAAGCCGAGCTGCTGCTGGCTGGGGAAAAGAACTCATTTCAGTTATCAGTGCAGGAAGAGAGATTAGAGATGTTCTGGAGAAGGGGAAAATCAGGCAGTGGAGGAAGAAAAGGTTCTTGCAGAGAGGGAGAGGAGATATTTGCTTGTCAGGCACAAGTAGAAGCAAAGGGAATAAAATAGGTTGAGAAGTGAAGGACAAGAGAAGGGGGAAGCCAGACTGCGAAGAGCAGATCCTGCAAACTCCTCTGCCCTGTACTTTTGGGGTGAAGAGAAGAAATTGATGCCAAAAGCTTCTTCCTTCTGCTGCGGCAAACAGAGCTTGGAGCACTTGAACATCCAAACCCGACTGGGACAGGTCTGCCCAAACCCAGCCCTGCCTCTTGAGTGATTTCCTCTCCATCCCATCCTTCCAAAGTCTCGCCCTCAGCCCTTCCCTAAGAAACCCACTCATGGATTTCTACCCCCCAACACCCTCCTTTCATCCCCAGCCCACAGATTCACCCCCCCAGCTCCCAAATCCTGCAGATCCTGCCCCATTCCCTGGGGCTCAGGCCCTGGCACAGCTCTCCCTCATTAAGCTGCTGGCTGTGCTGAGGCACAGGCAGTTACTCATGCCTGGCTAAAAGCTCAGCTGAAGCCCAGCCAGACTCAAAAGGTCTTGCAGGCCGGTGAAATACAGCCCCTGGGATGATTTGGGAGCAGGAGAGCTAAGCCAGACCTAAGGAGAGGAGCGAGGGGTGCGGGAGATGGAGAGAGGGAGTTGGGAAAGCAGGGGATGCATTTCTGCCTGAGCTCCTTTCGTGAACTCCTCTCCATCTGTGATGGCCCTGCTAATTTCCACAAATTCGGGAGGAAAAGACCTCAAAATGTACCTCATCCCCACAAATCCGTGAGGAAAGGGCCTCAAAATGTACCTCATCCCCACAAATCCGTGAGGAAAGGGCCTCAAAATGTACCTCATTCCCACAAATCCAAGAGGAAAAGGCCTCAAAATGTACCTCATTCCCACAAATCTGGGAGGAAAGGACCTCAAAAAGGACCTCAAAGGACTTCCAATTGGCTCAGAAAACTCACACAAAAATGGAGAGGAAATCAGAGGTTGAAAGGGAAGAAAGAGAGCAGTGGAGTAGATTTGAGCCACAGAATTTCTGCAGAGAAGAGGGGGGGGAAAAAGAAATCCAACCTCCTGCTCCTAAAAAGGAAGGAGTGGGCACCACTCGGCTTATGGAGATTTCTCCCTCTGAAAAATTAATCCTGACAATACAAAGACGCAGACAAAAAAAGGAACAACTCTCTGCAGAGCACCCAGGAAAGAGAAAGCCAAGTTTGGTCAGGGAAGATGATTATTTTAACATAATCATGCCTCCCCCCAAGGCTTTTGAGAGAACCTGTTTTGTGTTTTCCTCCACTGCAAGGCTGTAATAACCCCGCAAACACTCAGTCAGCTACAATAAAAGCCACATCACAACAAAGGCCATTATATGAAACACATTTTCAATAAAACTTAAAAGAAAAAAAAAGAGAAAAACAATAAAGCCAACATTTTCAGAGCGAAACCTCAATCAATGCCTCTTGTCCACCCCTGTCAGGGGTGCTGGAGGTGGATTTCTGCTTGTTTTTAAGTAGATCAAGACAAATGTCCGCCCTGAATATCTGAATATTTCTCCTCTCACACCATTTTTCCATCTCTGGTTCAGCATCACCCACCCACAACTCCCTCAGTTCTTAAACATTGCTGTTGTTCCCCTCAGGAACAGTTTTTGGAGGGCATTATCAGCCCTAAAGAAAAGGCCCTTTCCATCATCCTGTGTTCCCAAGCAGCGTGTCTGGATGGTGGCGGGAGAGGGCAAGACCTCATTTCCTCCACCAATATTCCCACGTGGATGCAAACCACCTTGAGCCAGCCCAGCAATGAGAAGAGAGCACGGAAATTTCCTGATTTCTGTACAAAACCATCCCAGTGAGATGCCTGGAAACCTGGGGTGAGGGGCCAGAGCAGATCATTGAGGAGAGCACAACCCTTCCCAAACCTCCCTTGGGATTCTCCGTTGGGCCCAGCCAGCAGCGAGTATTTGAGAGGGAAATGCAAAAGCAGAGGAGAGAGAGCTTATCCTGGGGTTAAGTCTCTGCTCAGCTCTCATTAAGCAGAGCTTAGGTCATATCCTGAAGCAGAGGAACTTACAACTTTCTATTCACTTATGCTTTTACACTCCCAAGTCCCTAAAAAGTCTGATAAGCCCCATAAATACCTACTCTGGGTTTCAATTACACCGGGTGCTGATGAACACCACAGGCTATTTTTCCATGATACTCAGGAATTAACCCACGTATCAGCAACTGGAGTTTGACTTGAAATTACCTTTTCTTTCATGAATGAAAATCTTCCAGGACAGGAAAGGGCAGCGGAGGAGGAAACAGGGGATGGGGGGACTCCAGCTCCCCCATTTCTCTCTCTTTTTCAGGAGAAAGCCCCATCGTGGCCTTTTATTATTCACCGGGTTTTAAAGTTATTGTCACGAGTCCTTAAGATGTCAACAATGAAGGATCCCATTGTTCTCCTAATTAATTCGGCAATCTCAGTGAAATAATACAAGCTGCAATTGTAATTCCAGGCTCACCCCTCGACCACTGGAATCGAGTAATTAAATAACAATCAGCGCTACCGCTTGCATTTAGAAGATGGACTATTCCTTTTTATTGCTGCAATTAGGGAATGCACTCAATAATCGGAATGAAATACAAATTTACCCAGGAGCCCACTAAATTATGACCATTCATACTTTGTTGTCTTTTCATCCTCGCAAGAAAAAAAAAAAAAAAAGGAAAAAAAATGAAAGAAAAGATGGCAATTTTCCCCTTTCCCAGCTTCCCCAGCTGGAAGGGGCTTTGCCAGCTCCCCAGTGCAGGCCCAGCTGGGCAGGCACCATCTTTCCTTCCTCCCAGTTAGGATAATCTCTGTCTTTTTGATGAAGGTCCCTCATAATCATCTCAGATTTCACCCTGCATTGAATAAATCAGCACAGGGCTGCAGACACACACACACACAGAGACTGGGGCTGAGCAGGGACCTGTCCTGGTGTTACTGGTCATGGCCAGAAAGGCGCCTCTGAGTGATGGCCAGATCTCGTTATCTCGTGGAAATGCTAAATATTATCTACAGAGCAAGAATAATATTAGAAAAAAATACCTGGGGGACACAGTTATCTGTTTTAAATGATGATATCTGGCCAGAATTGCCATGTTTTGAGTCTTTCCTTCCTCTATCCTACACCTGTAGCTGGAGGTCAATGGTTATGAGGTCCTGCACTTTGCATTTCAGTGCCAACACTTCCAATTCCAGCTGAGCAGGAAAAATCCTCTGTGGAGTCCAGGCAGAGCCCTGTACAAATTATTAGATCCCATCCAGGGTGGCACTGGGCACTACAGTGAAAGGGAACAGACCCCACACCCAGTGGGGAGCACCCTGCTCATTGTCAGCCTCCAGCTGAGCCTTTCTGAGCACCCCAGGGTGAAGGTGGGTTCGGACAAGGACAGGGACATCCCTCACCAACTCCTGTCACAGGCAACACAGCCTCAGCTCCAGGAAATTATTAACGATCAAATCAGACCACGAGAAATAAACCCAAATCTTAAAACAGCTTTCCAACCCTCTTCCTTCCTCCCCCTGGTATTTTTTTCTCTGTCCTCCAGAGGTGCTCCCACCATCGCTGGAGGCTTGGCCTTGGAAGTTTGTGGCAGTTTCAAACCAAAGCTGTCCAAACCTTGCTGGGCACTCCCAGCAGGGTGGCACCAGCATCCTGTGAGCCCCAGTTTCTGGCTAGGAGCACATCCCCCCGTCTCTCCTCTCCTGCCCACCCTGCAGGCTCAGATGGCAGCTGGGCCTTGTTCTTTTGGGCCGTGAGTCACAAACATCACAAGGCCAAACTCGGCCTGCGTGGCCACCGAGCCCAGGAGATTCTGGCTCCGTTTTCGGGGACAGAGAAGTGCGATTGCCTGACCCTTCAGCTGAGACTTCATTAGCACTTGTGGTGCTGGCAGGGCCAGAGCCGATGATGACTTGTCCTCCAGCTGCTGCTCTGGCTCTGCAGGGCTGGCAGGAGCCGGGAGGATGAGCCTGGCTAAAAGCAGACGGGTGAATTCGGGATGGAACCACACTGAAGTCACTGGGAGTCGGACTCTGACACTAAGAGGAGATGCTCATCTCCAGGAGAACCCTAAGGAAAACCCCAGAGGAGGAATGTTCCGCTCTCTCCACCCTGCTGGGGTGGTGATGTCACACAGACACTGAAGGGACCGGTTTACATCCAAACCAGCACAAATTCACAGCTGACCTTGTGCTTTAGCCCTGTCCTGGTGGGAATTTGAGGTGTTTTCCCGCAGGACAGACGGAAGCTGGGACCAGATCCACCAGGTTTATGGAAGCCAGTTTGGGATGGGATGGAAACCTTGAAGGCGATCGCTCCAATAAAGGAAAGACACCCACTGCAGAAGCACAGAGATAACTGGCAAGGACAGCAGCGGCAGGAGGAGGTGTGAAAATTAAATTGGATAAAAGGCAGGTGCTCAGGGAGGAGCGGAGGCTGAGGGGAGGGGGGGAGGCAGGAGAGGTAAGGAACCAAACAGAGCCGTGCTGGGATCATGCTGCTGTCACCGGGACCTCGGAACATTTGCAAAACGCTCCTGTCCCCTTCAAGGAGAAGGAACAGAAGGTGCTTTTAGCTGCAGAATCAACTCAGCACCCAGAGTTAAAGGAAATCTCCATTTTCCCTGCGCTCTGGCCCTGCTCAGAGGTGGAAGTTGGGGAATTCACACTTCCAGCTGGGATTGGGGTACGGAGGGAGGGGACAGCAGTAAAAGGGCCTGCTCTGGCCACTCCACACCCTGCCACACCATGATCCAGACACGGCTGAGGGGCTTTGAAAGCATTCCTGTGACCCCGGAATCTTGCAAAGCCCAACCTCCAGGAGGCAAAGCCATGTGTTATCCATGGGATTGTCCCCAGATTGCCGGCATGTCCAGGGCAGGAGGGAGCCACCACCTTGCCAGCAGGGTCCGAGGGAGGGAGCAGGTCCGTGCTGCTGCCTGAGGCATCACCATGCCCTCACACGAGGGATATTTCAGAGGAGGCAGCATCCGTGCTTCAGAAATAATGAACTGTGATTACACAGGACGGTGGCCAAAACACATTAGAGCGAGAGCTGGGGAGAATTTCTCAAATAGTTTTTGTCAAACGAATGGCCTTCTTCCAAAAATTGGTAATTTTTGCAATTCAGCCCCCTCACCAAGAAGTTTCCAATTTTTCCCACAAACCCCTCAAGTAACACATTCAATTTCTTGTCTCCTTTATTAAGGGTTACTGGAGAAAACAGCTCTTACCAAAGGCAAAAAAAAATAAGGGAAAAAAGAGCAGAAGGGAAAGGAGACCGTGAGAAGGAATAATGAGAGTTTTGCTTTTTCACCTCCAAAACTGCGACTATTTCTCCACGTGTGTATTTTTGCTATTTTGGAGTCTCCTCCACCTCCCACAGGTTTATTTAAGCCTACAGAGAGCCCGAGGCAGAGGGGATGAGCCAGGCTGCTCCGGCTGGGTCAGGATCCCAGATGAGGGAGCAAACAGCAGGAGCACGCCCTGCCTTTGCCTCCTCTCCCCAGCGCAGGTGTTCCCATGGCCTCCGAGACAAGTGCCTGGATTCAGGGACTCAGCAGTGCTCCCACCCCGCTGGCACGAGCCAATGCTCCAGCTGATTGTGCCATTCATGTCTTTTTTACATGGAAAACGTCCCCGCTTTCCCTTCCACTTCAGTGCCTTGGAGGAGTTTCCTGTAACAACTGCTGGAAGCCTCCCTCCTCTGCCTGGATGCCCCTTCCTGGCTGCACATCTGACACTTTTACACCCAAAAAAGGAGTCAGTGGACTCAGAGCGAGGTTTATTCCACTGATTTCTATGTCATCCTTGGGATATTTCCATGCCTTTGTTGAGTTGGCAAAAGGTGCAGCAAACAGAACAGCAAGGAAAAGCCTGGTCCTTGCAGGAGGATGTGTGTGTGTCCCTGGCCTCTGCTTCCCTTCCCCACCCCAAACACTGCCCTGCCAGTCACCCTTTCCCTGCTCCAGGTGCTCTGGAGCACAGCCCAGGCTGATGCCCCCTTCCTGCAGCTCCGGGAGCAGTTTCAGCTCAGGTTGGCACTGCCAGGCGCGAGGCACTGCCTCCGGATTGCCCGTGCAGGAGGAGCAGGGAGGCCGGGGTTTGTCCCCCGTGGGCAGCAAACAGGCTGCCAGCCTTTCCCTGCTCCCTGCCCGGCAGCTCGGAGCTCCAGGAGGTTGGGGAGAGCGTCTATTAATTACCCAAGCGTAATGAACTAAAGCAATTTGTAGCAGAGCTTGTTCTGCTCGAGTCAGGAGTCTTTTATCTCGCGAATCAGTGACCCGAACATTTTGCCACGGAGCTCGCAAATCCCAGGGATTCAGCACTGGGGTTTGTGCTCCCAGCAGTCCCTCTGCCTATGGATAAACAGGACTTCACCTGCTTGCAACATCTTGCTTTTCTTCCCAGCAAAACCACCCCAAAAATTGTCTGGAGGCTTTTCCCATAAAAGAACAACAAGCAGCTGGTCTGATTGGAGGCAATTCATCCACACCACAGTCTGTCCTAAAGCTGGTTTTAGAGCCACCAAAAGATTGCAAGATCCTTCCCTTTCCTGTTTCTATGAAATCTGGTGGGCCATAACTGCTCCAAAGATTAAATTCCGGCATGGCCAGTCCTAGATCTCGTGTCCTAAACCAAAAGACTTGGACCGAGTTGCAAGGAAAAGCAGATTAAGTTGTCCTGAGGGAGAATTATGCCTGGCCTCTGCCATCTCCAGCACCAGAAAAATTTCTGTCCTCTAGAATAAAATAAAATATCCTGACTGCATAATAATTCCACTTCTCAGTTTTGATTCTCCCATTGTCCCCAAGAGTGCCCAATCTGAATGACTTTGAACTCAAGGATATCTTGGAGCAGCCAGGTCTGCGGGCAGAGGCTGCATTAAGTGGAAAAAGATGAATTCATGGCTCACACGGAGGCTCAGCTGCAGAGCAGAGAGCCAAGAGACCCCAGCAGAGGCTCCCTTCATCTGGGAGACCCCAGCAGAGGTTCCCCTCATCCGGGAGACCCCAGCAGAGGTTCCCCTCACCCGGGAGACCCCCCTCATCCATAAGATCCCAGCCAAAACCCCATGACAGGGCCCGAGGGGATCCTAACACTGCTGCAGGGATGTGATCCCTGCCACATCAGCCCAACACATCCCCTTCATTGCCAGCAGCAGCTTGAGCTAAGCAAAGTGGAAAGTAAGCAAAACTCTCAATTCATCCCCAAAACCAGTGCAGACAGCACAATTTCAGAGCAGAATAAGGTTCTCCAGTTCCATGGCAAGGCAGGGGAAAAAAACAAAGCTTCACCAATAATTCAAACTGCTGCATCCAAAGGAAATCGGGAGGCTGCTCTTGTTCCCTTAAAGACTTTTTTTTCCTCCTATTAAAAATATTGAACCCCAAACCTTTTCCATTGCAACACCTTAAAAAGAATAAATAAAAATTCACTACCAGGGAAGGGAAAGAAAGGAAATGCCACGAGGAGAAGGGAAAGGAAACCAGAAGCACAAACCAGAGCGGAGGCGCCTCTGCTGTCGATGTATTGAAAGCCCTAATCACAATCCCATAGAACAGTTTACTTGATTAAGCCAAGCATGATTTAGGCATGGTTCCCCCACTGCTGCTCCTTGTTTTCCTGACAAGGCTGGATCTGTCAGAGGCTTTGCACTCCCTGTGCCAGGGAGAGGCTCTTCCAGCCAGGCAGGGTCGTTTGGGATTCCGGAGACGCCTCTCACGCTCCCCTCTCCCTCTCTCCCTAATCAGCCCTGCCACACTCATACAGCACCAATTCTCCTGCAGCTCCCTTCCCCATGTGCCCCCACTCCTGCAATTGGTGCGACTCGTCCCAGTTCCTGCCTGCTAATTAAAGGAAGAGCCTGGGGATGATGAGAGGGATGCTCTCCTTGGGTGCAGCTTCAAAACCTTGGCAGCCACTC
The DNA here is from genome assembly GCA_013398855.1 of Mohoua ochrocephala. NCBI lineage: Eukaryota > Metazoa > Chordata > Aves > Passeriformes > Acanthizidae > Mohoua > Mohoua ochrocephala. The sequence goes on from VZTA01026542.1 coordinate 221,016, forward strand.
TGCGCTCGCTGTGACGTTCCCGAGCCCCCAGGGCGCAAACCACACATCCCAACCCTAATAAACAACACCCAGAAAAACAAACCAGTCCCTCTGGGACTAAGGCAAGGCCCCCCTGGCACCGGGATGCTGCAGCCACCACCAGCGGTGATTGGGAACGGGGCTGGAGCTGGCACCAACCCCAGAAGCCTGTTGCATTCCCAGGGACACGCCTGCAACAAGTGTCCTTGCCTGAGAGCGCAGTGCTGCTGTGAAGGATGGTGCTTGGGTGATATACACGGAGCTGACAGGCAGAATGGGCTGCTCGCCTCACTTTGAAGACATCTCCCGGGAGGCTGATGCTGGAGGACAACATCCTCCAAGCCTTGCTGAGCAGACCAATACCAGCCCCGAGCCAATAACCGGTGATAAATCAACACCAGCACTTCACTCTTGCTGAAGTCAGACTAATTACACCACGCAGCACAGCCCGGAGGGGCCCAGGCGAGTCTGTCTTGGAGAGAAACTATTTACAAGGGCACCTGGTGACAGGACAGGGGAACAAATGTCAGTTTTAAACTGACAGGGAGGAGGTTTGGATGAAATATTAGGAAAAAAGCTGTTCCCTGTGAGGCTGGGGAGGCCCTGGAATGGATTTCCCAGAGAAGCTGTGCCTGTCCCATCCCTGGGAGTGTCCAAGGCCAGGCTGGAGCACCCTGGGATAGTGGAAGATGTCCCTGCCCACATCAGGGGGTGGCACTGGATGAGCTTTAAAATCCCTCCAACCCAAACTATTCCATGACTCTGTGTGAGCTGCTTCCCTCGCCCTCTGCTCTGCATTTTATCTGCCTCCGGCACCTCGCGGAGAGGCCATCCACGGCAGGTCACTGCAGCGAGGAGTGACCAGCACTTCCTGCACACAAAGGGAAGAACCACCCACCCCATTAACCGGCAAAGAGAAGGACTGAAAAGGCTGATGTGTTGCACAGCAAAGGCCTGACATTTGAAAGGACTGGTGAGAAAATACCACACATCTTCCCTCTTGAACCAAACACTGTCAGGCTGCAGCAAAAGGAGCGTTTGAATCACCCATTGCACACAAGTTGAAATAAATCTGACAGTCCCAGAGCACAGGTAACAATCTAAAAACCACCTGGATTGGATTTGCTGCTGCAACAAGCTGATTTTTTTTATTTTCAGTCCTCTCACACTCTCGGTGAGTAAATTCCCCTTTATATGCACAAAGAGGGGATGTTCTGCATGGGTAAAATGAATATATACACACAAGCAGCTACACAGAAATCCTGCCCTTTTTGCTCCCCCATCTCTTGGCTGTCCTCACTGCCACCACCAGACACCTGCATCATCTGCAGCCATGGAGATTATTAATTTTTTAAAGTCTCATTTATTTTAGCTGCTCCCCTGAAAGCCAGCCCCAACCTGGAGCCCTTCTGCTGACACAAGGCCTTAAAAAAAAAAAAGCCTTATTGTTGCTGTCGACGTTTACAAATTCTGCTGTATCCATCTGTCCAGTTAATTACTTTGTGCAGTAGCCTGTTAGCTCCTTAAAAAAATGAAAAAGCACCCAATTATCATTCTGGGCAGCTCGCTGGATCCCGGAGCAGCAGCACATCCCCGACACCACGGATGCTTTTGTTACCCTTGCGAGCTGACAAACAAGCAGAGAGGGAGGAGTGCTCGGCAAGGATTGCTTTTCACTGCTGGGATGAGGGCAGAATTCCCAGCTCCTGGTGACGTGGGGCCCTGTCACCATGACACTGCTGGTGGGTGTCCCTGTCCTACCCCTCCCAGCAGCTCCCCCTCTACTCATCCCCAGCCTCTCCTGCACCGTCACCTCCCCACATCTTCCTCTCTTCCCCGCATCCCTGGGGATCAAACACTTCCAAGCACGAGGGACACGGCCTGGTGGCTCTGATGGGGACGTGGCTCTGATGGGGACATGGCTCTGAGGGACAGCTCCTCCCGCACTCCCCAGCTCCTCAGCGTCCCTGTGGATGTCCGAGCCGTTCAGCAGGAGGGTTTTGCTCGGGCTCGCCTTCAATGAGAGCATTTTTGTGCTGGAACAAGGGGCTGAATTCAGCTGCTTGGTGCTGTCTGCCTGCAGTTTGTTGCCAGAGTAACCGAGGCACCGGAGCTGCCAGGGCCGAGCTTCAGGGGAGGGCAGGGGCTGCTGCCTGGCGCCCGCCGCCATCGCCCTCAGGAGGGCTGGGGGCACGGGGAGAGGGTCCCCATGTCCCTCCGCAGGGCAAGCTCAGCCCACAGAGCTCCCAAAAGGGAAAAGGGAGAGGCCTCTGGAGACGAGGAATCACTCCCGGCATCTTCTGGAGGTGCCTCAAACCACCGTGGACGCGGCCTCTGCGTCCTTCTGTGAGTCTGGGATTGCAGCTCCCGCTTCGCCACCCTGCTCCGGCCACAGCTTCCCATCTCAGACCAGTCTCTGACCTACCTGTGCCTCACTGCAGTCACTATCCAGACCATCACCCAGTTTTTCCCAAGGTTTTCCCACGTTTGAGGGCCTGGACGCGCAACATGAGGGCGGCGAGGAGGTTTGACAGGTCCCCGTGTCACCCCCTCGTCGGGCTGTGCTCCAGCCTGAAACCAACCCCAGCCGTGCCTCCTGCCTGACCCAGCCAAACCCGGCCTCGGGCAGCCAGCAAAGGCTGAACAGAAGCGGTTTTCTTCCACGGGAAGAACATAATTTGTGCTTTGTACACCCAGAGTGCTAAGGCAGCCCTGTCAGACAGAGAATGCGCTCTCTGCAGATCAAATAAAACACCCCTTGATTTTCCTGTTTCAAGGCTGAAGTTTGCCCATCACAGCTGAGCCCCGAGCTCTGCAGACCGCCAGGCAATCCCTGCTTCTCCCCTCCTTTCCCTCTCCCCACGTTTATAGATTTATAAATTGGTTTTTCATCTGTAACCTGCCACTCAGCTCGCTGCCCAGCTCGTCTTTGGAGAGGTTTTTGTAGATGAAAACAGACAGTGAAAGGACACAAATATGGGGCTCCCCCCCAGTTTCTCAGCACTCTCCTATCAGAGCACTACAGAGGCCAGGGAAAAACACTCACCAGCCAAATAACTCCCGACACAGGCTCAGCACTGCGTGGTGAGAGTCGCTGTTATCCTGCACATGCAAACGAAGCCACAGCCCTGTCACACACAGGCTTTTGAGACTTCTCTGCATATGAAGGAGCTCTGTCTCTCTGCTGATTCCCTCTCACAGCCTCTGTGAAGTCAGGAGACCCAGCCAACCCTGCCACGCACAGCGACTCGCTCCCTCGCCGCCTGCTTTGCAATTTTAATTTCTCACCTTCCTAAACAGAAAAAGATTTAGCATACCCTAGTCAGAAATATTTAATTTTCCAAAATTCTTCTCCTTTTTTTTTTTTTATTTTTTTGCCTTCCAGAGCCCTGAGAGCCTTGAGATAATGACGTTTTCACACAACACCCATCTCAATTTACATAAACCTGCTTGGGAAGGATGGACTGCACATCACAGGGAGCACAACCACTCCCAAAAAATCCTTCCCTATGAGGGTGGGGAGGCCCTGGCACAGGGTGCCCAGAGCAGCTGTGGCTGCCCCTGGATCCCTGGCAGTGTCCAAGGCCAGGATGGGGCTTGGAGCACCCTGGGATAGAGGAAGGTGTCCCTGCCCATGGCAGGGGTGACACTGGATGAGCTTTAAGGTCCCTTCCAACCCAAACCATTGTTATTCTATAATTACCACTATCTCTAATCAACCATGGACTGAAAAAGGCCAAAAAAATTCATCTCAATCCCTAACATGGAGACCTCTACTTGTTGCTGAAAGTCTGGCCTGTGTTCAAGAGGTTCAGATGATTTTCCTGAGGTCAGATGTTAGGAATTAAACCTAAATCTGAGCATTATTGTCAATACTGGCACAGGTAGCCACAGGGCTGAAACAAAGCACTAAGAAAGAACCAGGAAACCCCAAATCCCCTGTCCTCGGGGCTCTGCCAGCCCCAGAAGCAGGCAGAGGTTGAGTTTAGGGCTGTCTGTGCGGGGAGAAAGGCTGGCACGGGGCAGTGCAGGCTGTGACACTGATGGAGGAACCGTGGGAAGCCGGCAGTAAATGAAGAGCTCTGTTAGTCCTGCCGTCCATCCAACAAGCTCAATCCTTCCGAGCCATTTGTCTAATCTGTTCTTTAAAACCTCCAGTGACAGATCCTCTGCAAACTCCCTTAGCAATCTATTTTAGCTCTTCACTATTTTTACTGTTCAACAACGTTTCCCGATGTCCAGCCTCAATTTTTCTTGCTGCAATTTCTGCTGTTGAGAGGAGTTCACTCTCTCTCTTTCTTTGGAGATTGTTTCTCTTTGATTCCTGGGGGCTTGTGTTCAGGTTTCCAGGCCTTAATAAATCAAACATTACAGCACAGAACTGATGGCCCAGCTTATCTGAGCTGCCCTCTGCAAGCCCAGCTCGGGAATTTGCTGTTGCTGAGTCGCCAGCCAGACCTTTGCATGTGGCCCAGCACAAACAGGAGCTCTGCAGGTCAGAATCCCAAAGTGGCAACCAAAATTAAACAGGAACAGCCAAATCTCTGAAGCTCTGATTCTCCCTTGCACAGGGACCCCAGCACCCAGATCTGGGCACCCAAAGCAGCAGTTTCTGTTTCAGACACGTTAATTATCTGCAGACATGCAACAGTTCAAAGGTGATTTTTGTTCCCAAGCTGCAGATGAGAGCTCCCACCTTTGAAACATTGGCTTGTGGCCTTGGGAAGGCAGAGGAGAGGGAATCCGTGCCCTGCCAGAGCTGTGCTGGGACCTAGCACCCACCAGCCAGGGCCAAGGCCACACAAACGAGGTGTTGAACAGAGGAGAGTGGATGGGGGAAAAAAAATGGGAACGTTCTGGGAAGCAAATGGAAAAAGAGCAAAGCTCTCCCAGTAACCACCACCTCACACCTGCTGCTGGAGCAAACTGGGGAGGAACATCTCTGCTCCCAAGCCCTCCTTCCACACAGATTTGCCTCTCTATCCCCCCCAGAGCACGAAGCAGGTGCAGTGTGGTGAAGGGAGCTGCCTGCATCCCATCCAGGGACAAATGGAGCAGCTTTGCTGGTCCCACGGTGGGCCTTGCCCTGATCCATCAGCCTGTCAGGGTCACTGTGTGCTCCAGCACAGGGCACAGCTGTGGCCCCCAGCCTTGGCTGGCCCCAGACCCCAATTGCAGGGCCAGTCGTGTGTCCTGCAGTGTTTTTGTTTGTCTCTGGACCCCTCTGAGCACCCCCACAACCCCAGGGGCACGGGGACAACACAGCTGGCACCACACAGCTCCTGCCATGGCTTGGCAGAGCCACCAACACAGCGCTGCCTGCAGCTCCAGCAGTGCCCCAACAACTCAACAGGATCGTCCCAGAGCTCCCTCACCACAGCAGGAGCAGGAAGGAGCCCTCAGCACACCCACCCAGCCCTGGAGTGGCTGTGAGCGCCGCCCTCAGCACCCCTCTTACATCATTCTCCCGTTTAATGACATTTTTACCATTGCTCAGCACTTTCAGCCTGTCCTGCAGCCTCCCAGGGCCATCCCTGGGAACAGGGACACCCCCACTGCTCCTAAACCAGCCAGCCCTGCCTGGATTCCCCACAACCAACACCGCAAGGACCACGGGACTCAGGGGTTCATCACCCTCACAGAAGGTGGGGAAAGGAAACAACGCAGCAATTTTTCCTCCCCGCTCTCTGTGCCCGAGGTGCTGAGCACCCTGCCAACGCCTGCAGAGAGCTGGAACCCAGGGATTGCCTCCATGAGAACCCTCCCCTGCCCTTTTCCGTCCTTCCAGACCGCTCCCTAAGACCATTACACCCTTGGTGTTGCTCCTTTATCTCGCTTTAGTCCATCCAACCTTTTCCCTCCTTCTCCCAGGAAGGATGGGGCAGCAGCTCCCAACTCATCACCTGAGACATTAACAAAAGCAGATGCAATTATTTGGAAGCCCTGCTCCCCTGATGAATTCCCTCCTGTGCCTCTGCAGGCTGTACCCATTTGTTCCCTGCCTTTTGCTCGCAGATCCCATAAAGAACTTTTCCCTGTCATCATTAGGGCTGGTGCCTTTTTGTATTCACTGAGTAACTGCTCCCAGTGGCTCCACATTAAAAAAAAAATAAATAAAATAAAATAAAATCCATGTAACTTGATTTCAGTTGCAAAATAACAATACCCCGAGCACAGACCAATTCTCCTGGACGGGAGTGGAAACATGACAGGAGAACCACACAAAACCCCAGCACACCTCGTTCTGCCAGGCCAGTACCACACCAACCACATCTCCCTGCTGTTTAAATTAAGGAGCTGCATCCACACCTAGGGAAAAAAAAAAACAAAAACAAAAAAGCAGCAGACGCACAGCAGCTGGTTTGGTAATTCTCAGCCGTTTCCCCAATAATTAGAGGTTTTAGATGCTCTAGCAAGGCTAGCACCGGTTCCACCCATGGGGCAAAGTTCAGGAGGAGAAGCTGGAGGAAAGTGAACAAAAAAAATGTGCAGCAAATTAGAATTCAGCAGCTCGTCATCTCCGTGGGAACACCCAAGTACACAAGACAACAGCTTCCTTTAATTAAAAAAAGACTCATCTCAATCTGTTTTCCACAGTCTTTTTTTTTTTTCTTCTTCTTTTTAGGAAGGGCACTTGAAATTTTTCATAGAAATTCACAGCTGCTCGTCCAAAGCTACCTGTTTCCACACCTCCAATTATTGCCAGTTAAGAAGGGCAAAACAGGGTCGTAGGAACCCAAATTCCCACCCATCCTTTCTGAATACACAGGTCCGTTGTTCTTGGAGGAGGGAGTGGAAGGAAGAGGGAGTCAAACATCCACCTGCTCTTCCCAACACTGCCGAGACCCCGAAGGGTATCCCAGTGAACCCAGCTTGTCCATCACTCTAAAACTGAGCTTCACAGATGTTTTTTAAGCTGAATTTAGCTCAGCAAGCTGCCCAGCTGTGTTGTAGGAGCCAGAGAGAATTATTTATTTAAAACACTCTTAGCTTCCCCTCCTGGGTTTTTTTTGTTGCCCGCTCCAGGAGCATTCCCAGGGTTGCCTGATTTCTGAAATACTCAGTGCCAGGGAAGAATCAGCTCAGCCAGCCAGAGTTGGGGGCAGAGGGATGTGCCCAAACAGATGGCACGGCAGAGCCTGGGTCAGCTGCTGAGCTCCTCGGCGTGGAAGACAAAGCCTCGTGCAAGAGAGGCAGAGAGAGAGAAAAACCATGGCAGCGAGGAGGCAGGAATGACTCGAGTGTCCCCAGCGCAGGTGCGGGTCCTGCCTGTGACCTTGGGGAAACACTCAGGGCTAAACTGAGAACAGAAATGATCCCAGACAGGGCATCCTGCAGGGAACAGGGGCAGCAGGGACACCGAGGGGACAATGACCCTCCCACCACGACACCAGCCCAGACCCTGACAAGTTCAAAGCTTCTCATTTTCCCTTGAGCGAAAGTTCATCCCTTCCCCAGGAAGGATTCATTTCTTCACCACGTTGGAGCTGTTCATGAAAGCACAAACACGCCAGTAATGGAAATAAAAGGAGCTGGAAACCTTCCTGCCACGTGTCCAGGAAAAGGCAGCACGTTTCCTCCCACCCTGCTATCCCTCAGGAGTCCTGGTGGTCCCATAAAACACAGCCCCACTCAGTCAAGGATTCCCAGGATACGGCACGGGGATGGCACTTGAGCAGAGGATGCACTAATTGGAAAGATCACTGAATAACAAAAAGCTTTGGGCTGGAAGGGATTTAAAAATCATCCCGTGAGCCCAGGTTGCTCCAAGCCCATCCAACCTGGCCTTGAAGCACCAGCCCACCCCCAAACTGGAGACACCACCCCAGCTTTAAACTTTTGAATCATCCCCTTAACTCTTGAAGCTCCCAAATCACCTCCTCCTGGGTCTGGGGGGGCAGAAAAAGGAGGCACAACTTCCCAGCTTCCCACTGAAAGCACCGACTCTGCGGTATCAAATTGTGAGAAAGGAAAAATAAAACACTAAAAATCCCTTTGAAGCAGCTTGAGTGTCCACTCCACAACAGGCTGCAGCAAAACTCTTCATTAGTCATGGCTGGCAAACTTGAAAGGAATAAAAGGAACCAATGAGTAATGCAACGCCATAAAAATACAACAGCCTCGATAACAGCAGAATCAAAACCCAGCTCAAAACCTCCACGCAAACAAAGCTACAGAACCAGGGAGGGCTCGAGCCGAGGTAATACAGCCCAAAATTCCATCTGCACAAGTGCATTTGGAGCGTTTCACCCATCCAGAGCAGCTTGGAAATGGTGGGTTTCTAGCCCTGACATATGCACTAATGCACAGATACAACCATCATCTCCCTCGTCTTGGGAAGCCCTGCCAGGAATTGCCACTCCAGGAAGGAGCAGGTGAGGGGTAGTGGCTCTATCAAGCATATGTGACAGCTCTAAAAGCTGCATTTATGCAAGCAAATGGAGCAGAGCAGCTGCACTGCATTAACACCAATGCCTGCAAATGGGACTCGGATATTTTTGTGACTGGAAATCTGCTCAAGGAGAAAAGTGCTCCGAGTTCTGCCTTCAGAGCAGCGTTTCCAGCTCCTGGAGCATCATCCCATGCTAATCTGCCACGTTCCGGGAGCACAGGCTTGTCCACGCTTTACGGGCAGAGAAAAACGAGGAGTGAGTGTCCCTCACAAAAAACCTCAGCTCAGGAGAGGAGAACAACTCCAACCACTGCGATTCCCAGCAGGATGGGCCCTGCAGACAGCTGAAAACACACCAACTCCATCCACGACCTCAGCTAAGAAGGATTTGATCATTCAGCTCAGGATTTGATCATTCAGCTCAGGATTTCTGGTCCATTGCTCAAAATCCCCAGCAAGAGAATGTCTACCTCCACCTCACCAGGCTGATGGAAAACAAGTTTGTGGTTCTTGTGGCCCTCAAGACAAGGTTAAAGCTGCACATTGCCAAAAACTGAATGGACAAAATGAGTTATAACTTATATATTTTACCACCACACATTTCTTAAGCCATTTTCCTATTCCCAAAGGCCACCTGTGGATAGAAACCTGGGCAATCCTTTCAACTCTGCAACAGCTGCAATAAACCCTGCAGGATTTTCCTCTTGACGTGATGATATTCCCAGAGACCAGAGAGCCATGGAGTAAATTCTTATATAATATGATAATTGACTTGGTCTCCAAAGGATAAGCATGTCAAGATCCTAAAAATCATTTTTTTCCTTACCAATGCAATAAAGATGTGATTGAAAATGTCGTGTTCTGGGCCTATGAGCAATATTCTCATAACTCATCATCTAAAACAAATTGTTCTTTCATTTGTACAAGTTAGAGGAGATTCCAAGTCAGACAAGCTGAAGGCAGGAGTTTAAACAGATTCTGCATGGCAGAAGGAATATTAATTTCCCTCCCCCCTATATAAATGTTGAGTCACAGTTTCTCACCTAGGGTTAATTAATCTTCCCAAAGGTGCCCCAGCCCACCCGACGCACACCAGGAAGATCCTTCACACCGGGAAAGCCCCACCACAAATCTTAGAGCTCTGCTGCGAGATCCGGCAGGGAAGGAATAATTGAATATGCAGAACTGCACCGCGAGCCTCCTTCTTGGAGGGAAAATGCAATTACTCCGGACCCGTTGGATCACGGGGTGGGTGGGGGAGAGGAGCCTCCTTTGGCGCTGGGGATAACCGGGATGTGCTGCCAGCTCCTCGGCTGGCTGGGAGGAGGACTCGGAGGACTCAAGGACGTGCGGAGCCCGCGCTGCGCCCACTCCTCCTGCTCCAGCTCACCTTGGTGTGCCCTGCACGGGAACCTCCCACACCTGAGCCCCCGCAGGGAGCCCGAGCAGCTTCCCTGGAACACGAAGAGGCTCTGACAAGTCTCCGGTGGAAGGATTACACAAGTCCTGTCACCGGCACGACTCGGCCGCGATTACCTGATTACAGAGCCATTTACATAACAGACACCATTAGCACAGAAAGCTTTTGGCTTTTCCTTCCCCACCTCTGTTCCCATAAAACACCATTCACTCCCATAATTGAACCTCCGGCAACAAAGAACCTCTAATGAACAGAGCAATTTCTGGGGGAACTCAGACCCTAAATCCAGGCAGACAACAGCTCCTGGACCGAGTTCAAACACATCCCCTGCTTAAATTCTTGTCTAGGGCCACTTAAAAACCCTGAAGTATTAAAGCATTAAAGGTACTTGGGAGAGAACAAGGATGGTGTGCAGGCTGAGCTGGCTCCGAAGAGGAGGAGATGATGCTAATTATCCAGCTGGTAAAATGGACTCACTGGGGGGAAGAAATGAACAGCCAAGCCGGCTCCTGGTGCAAGAGCAGCTCTGTTTAATCAGGGGTAGGGCACCCGCCCGAGAGGAGCAGAATTACATCAGGGTGGTGACAGGCAATCAATGAACACTCAATTAACACTTACAATATTACTAACTTAAGCAAAACGTGGTTTTGCAAATGGTAATCTCTCCCTTGTACTGATACAGCCCTAATTTAATTTTCCTCGGCGCGCCAGCATCAAGCACGGACAGAAAAAGAATGAGGTGCCACCCTCTGAAAGGGAATATCCTTCAGTTCTGCAAAGAGCTGAGCGAAGAGGGCGAAGGAGACAGGGCAAGGCTGTGGGATGCCCACCTGGAATCTCTTCCCATCTGGAAGAGGGGAGGTGACACTGGCTGAACCTCCCTGTCCCAATCCCTGGTGAAGCTGGGTTTGTTTCCAGCTGCGTTTTCCTGCCGCTGCTCCTTTCCCGCTCCCACCTCGCACTGCAGCTTTAAGGTTGGTGAGGTAAGAGGTGAAAGTAACCTTCCAGAGCGGCCCCGTGCCCTAATTAACATGCCAGCCACCCACCCAACGGTAATGATGCCTCTTAATCTCTCTCCCTGGGTCTGCTGAGCACCTCTCGGGTGGTGGCAGAGGGGATTTGTGGCTGCAGCATCCTCGGTGTCTGTGCAGGAGGCTCGGGAGGTTGGTGAATCTCATGGGACAGAGGGAGGAAAGTGGGTCTGAGGAAAGCAGAACCCTTCAGACACATGGAACTTATCCAAATAGGCCTGTTCCAGCTCTAAAAGCAGTGGGAAAAGGGGATTTTTTTAACTGGGTAAGCCCTACACGTGGGCTCAGCTGTCAGCAACCCAATCCCTTCTACACTGCAGCCCAAAGCCCTGCTGGGTTTTCCATCCCGCCTCTCCCCCACATCAGAAAAAAAAAAATAAAAATTCATAACATAACTGAAAGATTTGAAGGGCAATAATGACCATTTTGAAAATCTTGTTTGAGTTGTGACTGACTCATGCTGAGCTTTTCCCACTCCAAACCTGCAGTTGACCTAAAAGAGCGCTGGCAAGATGTATCATTTCAATTTAAAAAACAGCAAATGTACCAAGTCCTGGGTAATTTGCTCCTGTGCTTAAATATAAAGCTGTACAAAAATAAAACATGGCTTTTTCTTGTCTGGGTTTATCCAGCTTGAGCACCCAGCCACAGAACCACGGCCTGCCTGCCAACCTTTGCCTAGCAGAAGTCTCTTCCCCTGGTTAAGTCCTCACGGACAATAATCAAATCACTCCCTTTTGTGAGAAGCAGCAGATTGGGCTCAGTCTCTCTCTCTCTCTCCAGCCTGTTTTACAGACCTCACATCATCCCTGTGGCTCTCCCCTTATCTCCCTCCAGTTTGCCAACATCATTTTTAAGGTAGAGATACCAGGGCTGCACACAATGCTCTTCCTGCTTGTATTCATTATTTCTCTGCTTAGACAGCCCGAGATAGCATTAGCACTCCTGAGGATTCACAGCACAGCACAAGACCATGCCAGTTATTGATAAGATAATGAAATTAAGCTCCTGCTTCTCACCTTGATGTGGCGGCTCCCGGGGGTTCCTCTCGCCAAGTGTGGGTTTTACTCCCCGCTCTCGTTAGCGTGGATTAGTAAATTATCACAGGGGCTGCCTGTGCACTCACTCCCTTTACAAACATAGGGAACCGGCTGAACCCACAGCCTCACATGCATCCGTGTGGGAACACGGAAAACCTTGGCTCAGAGGTGCTGCTGACACCCCAAAATCCAACAGTTGCTGTCAGAGTTCCAGGCTGGAAGAGGGGAGTCACCGCCCGGACACAGCCACAAGTCCCCGTGGCTTTGTGCTGCTGCAGCAAAGCCCCATCCTGGGAGCCAAACGAGCTCCAGCATCCCAATCCCAGCACTGCCAGGATGTCCCTGCTCCTGCCAGGATCAAACCTACCACACCAGGATCAAACCTACCACACCAGGATCAAACCTACCACACCAGCATCAAACCTACCACACCAGCATCAAACCTACCACACCAGCATCAAACCTACCACACCAGCATCAAACCTACCACACCAGCATCAAACCTACCACACCAGCATCAAACCTACCACACCAGGACCACGGCACTTCCACCAGAGCATCTCCCAAAACGCAGCGCCGGGTCCGGCGCAGCTCACGCCAGACCCTCCTTCCCAACACATGCTCCCACTTCCCTGACTCCAACGGGATTTTGGGAGCCAGGAAAGGCCCTGTCCCCGCTCCCCCCAGCCCCGAGGTGCGTTTTGGGCAGCGCTGCCAGCGCGTTGCAGGCTCACGGATGCCAGATGGAAACTGCAAACTCATCTGGCGCTCCGAGGGATCCGGACCCAGAGGTTTGCTCCCAGCAGCTTCCCCTCTTCCCTGCCCCCAGCCCCACCAGTTGGGAGTTCACATGTCTGGATTTTCTCACCCACAGTCAGAAAGGAAAAAAAAAAAAAAAAAAAAATTTGTCATAGAAAATGTGCGAGCACTGACATCTTAAGACAAAAAAAGATGCAGATTTCTCAACTGTTCACAGCACATTATGGAAATACATTCTCAGGGACTATTAAATATGGGATTATTGACTAGATGAGCAGCAGCTCAATGGACTGGCTTGCAAATATGTCTTTAGACAATTCTTAAAATGCAGATTAATTATCTAACAGACAAGAACATTTTTTTCCTACAGACTTTCTAATGATCTGTTGCATAAACAAACATCCAGACAGTTTTGTTTGCGCTTGTGGTGGCTGCGATGTTTTTCAATACCTAAATAGTGACTGAGGAGAGTTAAATCTTATTTAACACCCAGCAGGAACACAACAAAAGGCACGTCTCCTGAGAGACCCTTGGGAGGTCCAGCTGCCAAAAGACCCCGTTTCCCAAACACCAAACTCCTGATATTCCACAGAGCATTAAATTCTTCCCATGTTTCTGTCGTTAAAACAACTGCATCGATGTCCATCATTTAACCACCCAACCCCTTTGGAAATGAGCAAGGCATGTTCGACTAAAGAGATATTTTTCAGCGCTCTGCAGATTCAGGAAAATATCCCTGCTGCCCATCCAGGCTGGAATTCCATTTGAAAGAACGAGGTTGAAGTCGGGGGAACCATTGCACTGAGCTCTGCAGATTCCTTCTAACCTGTTCAGCCAGAATTTACAAATCCCATCGTGATTCTCAGTTTGTCGTGGGTATAACGTGGAGCCCAGTGGTCATTTCCTCACTGAAGGTAATTAACTTGTTATTTGTCAGCTGTGCTTCCAGCTCCCAACCACTCCATTGCTCGATGCCTTTTGTGATCGGTTCAAATGCTGTTGGGTATCAAACCCAATGCAAAGCAAGTGTGAAACATTATTATTCCAGCTTCACACCCACTTTCCCTCGGTGTGAGCAATAATGCAAACTGCGAGACAGTGATGAATGGGACCTGGAGAGGACCAGATGCTCCGTGAGCAGCAGCACAGGCTCTGCCCCAAACGTCTCTCAGGCTAAAAAGAGATGTGATAGCTCAGAGCTGCACACACGATCCCGAACAGCAGTCAGGAGCTGGGGCAGGAAACGGGAAATAAGCAGAGAGCAAACAAGAAAAGAGCGAGGCCAAACAATGAGTGTGGGCAGAGGGACGGGTTCTTTGATCAACCTCTTTTTTTGGGGAGAAAAAGGCAGTTTTGGCACCAATAGTTGGCACGGAACAGTTTGCAGAGCAGCAGTGGTTGCCATGAACTGAGTTTGCAGCCCCTGGCTCAGCCACTTCACCCAAACCAAGGCACGTTTAGAGCAGCTCTCTCAGACACAGCAGCAATTTGCTGCTTCATCACAGCCTGCGAGGGGAGAGCTGCCCGGCATGAATCCCACCCCAGAGCCCAGCATCAGTGACAGGGAGCCCAGCATCAGTGACAGGGAGCCCTGCAGTCCCCATGCCTCTGAGCAGGGACACAGAGCCATCAAACAAACCCTCAGCATCAAAACCCTGCACATTCCTTCAAAAAACATCAACTCCTGTCACCGAACTGAAAACTCTGTGGTTTGCAGCAGAAAGTTTACGCAAAGGTCGAGGCTGAACAAGGGGTTTCCAGGAACCCATCCCCTCCTGAGGGGGCACAGATTATCTTTGTTACCAGACTCAGCTGTAGGAAGGGGGGAGAGGGTGCAGAGAGACGCAGGGAAAGTTGATTTTCTGCTGAAGCAGCAGAGGTGTGATCACCCAGCTCATCAGGCCGCGAGGTTCCTGACGTAAAACTGCTCCAGCAAGAGCCAGGCAAGGACCCAGGGATGCTCCCGGGGGGAACTGGAGTCACACAGCACGGGGAGAGCTGTTCCCCACCTGGTGCTCTCCTCCTCCCCGACACACACAGTCATAACAGTCCCCCGAAAGGTAAAAAAACCTGCTTTTTAAAAATAGCAAACTCTTGAAGGAGCCGAGCACATGCCTGAGTGGGTGGGAAATTAGTGTTATTATTATGACTTTGTGCTCACAGGGTCTGGGACCTCAGATGACTTGTTTGCGCCCGGAACGGATTTTTGCAGACTCATTATAAACCTTGGCAAAGAGGGGTTTGTAAGGTCACAGGAGAATTTCCATTAACTGGAGCCTGGCTGGGGATTGCCAGCATGATCTATGTCTCCCATTTATGCGAATGCAGGGAGGCCAAGAGGAAGCTCCTTTGCTTTATTTCCACATCATTGTGCTGCTGCTGAGCTCACCAAATAAACAAACTGAAAAGCCAGTGGGGAAAGGAGGGGAGGAACAGGAAAAAAAACCCAAAAAACCAAAAAAAAAACCCCACTGTGCCTGGCTGTCTCCCTCATGAAGGATGCAAATAAATTCTGCAGACTTTGAAGTCAGGAGATCTCAGCAGAGATGAAAATCCCCCAGTGCTGGATGGCTCAGCAGGTGAGGCACTGTGTGGGGATTGTGTTACAGAGCTGCTCACGAGAGAAGGGTGCAGGGAATAAACGCTGTTACCTGGCTGAGAGCTGGCTCAGGGAGGCGAAATCCGGCAGGACAGAACCCTCCGGGCTCTCCAACCCCCCCTCCCAGCACTGAGACACCACGGACCCTGCAGAGGCAGCACTTCAGGCCCTTCAGACACGGAACATCCCCACGGGTTGGAGGCACTGCTCATCTGGGGGGGGAAATCACCCCTGGAGATGGACAGCTCAGCTCAGCTCCTTCATCCCTGATCCATCCTCCATCCCCTTGGAAAGTCCTGGGGATGGTCCCACCTGGAGGTCAGGGCTCAGCAAAGTTCCCCTCGATTGATTCCAAGGCAGCACATCCAGCTGGATGCTGGCACGGTCCAGACACCCACAGCCCCTGCTCCAGCAGGAGCAGCAAATCCCTGACCTGGGGGGCTTTGGGAAGAGCAGAGGTCACTGCAGAGCCCTCTCTGGAGCACACAGAGATGGAGAGAGCACCGTTTGCCCCAGCAGAGCCCTCTCTGAAGCGCACAGAGATGGAGAGAGCACCGTTTGCCTCAGCAGAGCATCTCCAGGGGCTCCCCAGCACCCGCAGCTCGTCCACACAGCCCCAGGACCTCATCAGCTGCACACAAACCACACCAGTTCTTCGTGTCCCTGCATGTTCTCCTGCTAGAGTCCCACAGAATCACCCAGGGTCTGTTATTAGGGAAGGATTCTCTCAGATTTTCCCTTTTTTCCACATGCCCAAATCTGAGTTACACCAACTGCTGCTGCAGTGGCCGAACCGCCGCACGCTCCGATCCAGCAGCTTTCCCTCTCAATTCTTGCAAAAGCAGCCCCTTTCTGTGAGCATGTTCCACTCTCCCTAACCCAGCTCTGATCCATTTCCACCTCCAAATCATTAAAGATAATAAATAAGCCCAGCCTCAGTGTGAGGAACCCTCACATAATCACATATCTACGCTCTCATCAGCACTCGGCCATTACACTTCTATTTTCTGCAGCTTAACTAGGAAAGCCAGCACTGAACTCTGCCCCTTATCCCACAGCTATTTATTGCCCACGTATTTATTTCCTAAAATAGTCTCTTTTGGGTGGATTTAATGAAATATCCAAATAAATGAGGCCCATTGGAAGATGTTGAGCTCTTATTTCCTCAGCCTTAGGAAGGTCAGCTTCCCTACTGGGCAGCCATCCTCTGCATATAAACTGTGGTGATTTGACCCCCAGGGACAGACCCATCCAAGTATTTGAGGGATAATTAGGCCTTCCCAGCAGGCACAGAAGAAAAAACTCACCTACCTGATATCCCAGCTCTTCCTCAGGTTTGGTTCTTCCACACCAGGCAGAGTGGGACAAAATTTCCTGCTGCATCCATCAGGTCCCTCTGCCCACTGGGCTCCCTGCCTTGGTAATGGCCAGGGAGGAGGAGGAGGAGGAGGAGGAGGAGGAGGAGGAGAAGGAGGAGGAGTCCTCCCCCTCACGTTTACACCTGCTGCTGTTTTACACCTGATTTACCTCAGTGTGCTGATTTACAGCACCTTGGGTCCGTTCCTCCCTCTTTGAGCAATCCGGTCACTGCTAATTCACAGCAGCTGGGCACTGCCGGCTCTGTCCTGCCCAGCAGCCACTCCCTGGGAGCAGCACGGAAAGCAGCCTGCTCTATCCTCTGGAAGGTGTCCCTGCCCATGGAATGCAATGAGTTTTAAGTTCCTTTCCACCCCAAACCATTCTGGGGCTCTACAATCTGCTCCTCACTGCATTCTCCTCCTCCTCCATCACAACCAAGTCCCACATCCGTTAACAAACCAGATCTTCCAGAGGCACCAGGACAAACACAAAAATCCCCGTGTGTTACCAGCACAGCCTGTCCTGGCAAGCTCCATCCCATAAATGAAATTACGATGGGGATCCTTAAAACTGCTCCGTTACCTCCCCACAGGTTTTACACCTTCTTTTCTCTCTCCCAGCCCCCCATTTTCCCTCTCAGGGAACCCAGGACAGCGTCAGTGGCTGTCCTGAGGGGACGGAGTGGAGCTGGCAGCCTCCTGTGCACAGGCACGGCTCCAGCAATCCCACAGTCTCCTTTTTGGACAAAGTTTTCCATCCCTGCACAAAGCTTTCCTCATGGAGCTGCTGATACCCCACTGGTTCCTCCCTCGGGTCTAAGCAACACCCTCCAAGCTGTTCTCATCCTGCTCAGCCACAATTTCACTGCTCCTCCTGTTCACACACAGCAAGAGGTGCCTTGTTTTAACAGATTCCTCGCCTTTCATGTGCTGCCTTAGAAACCTCTTGCCCCAGAACAGAAAACACTTCTGAGGAGGCTTGCAAAACTTTTGTCTTGCCTTCTGCCTGCCTAGAAGCGTGAAAAATAAATAAAATCTGACCCCAACAAGCGCTGCTCGCGAAGATCTCTCCCCAAAGTCAGTGAAAATCGATATCCACACCTCGGGAGCATCAGCAAGCCTTTAAGAAGGGCAAGACATCGACTGTCTGCACATGCTTAGTGCTGAGCAAAACCAGAATAAAGCTTAAATCGCCTTCAAAACAGTGAAGTTTCTTGGAGGAGCGCATTCTCCTCTCCCTGTCTGACCCACTCATGTCTGACCCTAAGGATGGATGCATCTGCTCCTTCATCTCTCGTGTCAGCCCTTGCTCCTCCTCTCCCCTGTTTTTCCTCCTTCCTCTTCCTCTGCTGGCTCCAAAGCCCTTCCCTTCCACCCACCCGAACGTCACCCAGTGAAAACACCCAGCTTCTCCTCCAGCCAAGCCTTTCCTCTAGCCCTGTCTCCCATGGAAAACCAGCAGGCTCCTCCAGGAGGAAGAGGGATCCGATCCCACGTGGCTCTTGTGGCAGAACACAGAGATCCCACATCACAGCCAGGTAATTTCCCCCCAGAATTTCCCTCTCGGGATCCTCCCAGCTCCTGGGTGAGTTCGAAGCTCACTCATCAAGCAGAGACATCAATGTGAGCGCACACACACACACAGAGGAGATGTGATTTCCTGGCACATCCAAGCTTTCAGGACAGTTTGGAGGCAGCACTGCCCCTACCTTGCCTCGCTGCTCCTTTGATGAGCTCTCGGAAGCCCAGGTCCCTCACATCCTCCCCCACTCACCCCCAGATTGCTGAGTGCTCCTTGGCATGGAGGTATCCAGCCCTTTGCCAGCCCACAGGACTCCTTGGCCAATTTTCCTTGCACAGCTTGCAAAAGAAACCTCCAGCAAGAAACTTGCAGCAGCAGCAGCATCTCTGTGCCTCTCAGAGCTGCAGGCAGCTGCTCCAAATCACTCCCTCAGAACCAATCTTTTCAGGGAGATGTTCATGTCTTTACCCCAAGATTTTGGGATAAAGCCCTTCATTTTGGGGTTCACCTTCCTCAGGCAGCCCGTGCCCACCCAGCAGGAGCCAGACCACGAAGGGTTTAAGAGAAATGGCCATTTAAAGGAAGAAAACAAAAAAAAAGAGCATTCTCCTTCCCCGCGCTGCCACTCTCTGCTCAGCACAGCCTGGCAGCAGCTCCCTCGTCCCCAAAATTCCAGGTGTCTCATCCCAGGGCATTAATTCCTGCCAGGTGCAGGGGAAAGCACCACCTGCGAAGCACACAGAGCCACACAGCAACTTTCCCAACTTCTGTCTCTGCTCATCAGGCCCAGCCCTGAAATGGAAACCGAGAGGGGAAGGTTCTGCCTCTCACCATCGATTTCTCCACGCAGATGGTTCCCTTTAAACCCACAGCTTCAGACACATAAATACCGAAGCAGGCTTGCATCGAGACACTTTAAACACGCCTTGGCGCGGTGGGAGCCTCACTGCAGATCGCTTCCCCCTCCCTGCGAAACAAGACTAAAGCAAAGCGCGGCAGGGAAGCCCCCGGCACGGCCACATCCCCCTCCTACCTGCGAGCACACAGTCTGAGCACCCAGGAGCTGGCGGCAGAGGCAGCTGCCGGCTGCTGTCAGCTCCTCAGCAGAGCCACAGACTCCTGGGGGATGCTCGTGGCTCTCTCCGATGCCTTAGACTCCCGACTCGCTGCCCAGGGAAGCGGGGAGGGCTCTGCTCCCGGCTGCCTGCAGCGCTCACATCCAGCCGGGATGTGGCTGCCGAGCCGCTGCCCGGAGGAAAGGCTGCCTTGCCTCGCCGAGACAAAGGGCTGGCTCCTGCTGGGGGGGGATCTCCCGTGCTGTGGGGGCTGCCGGAGCCCCGTCAGAGCGAACGGGATGCGGTGGCAGAGAGGGCTGAGCTGTCCCTCAGCATCCCTCGCTAGCGGCGGGTCCCCGGGGAGGCGGGCACGGCGCTGGATGCTCCGGCCAGCAGCACCTCCCCGCGAAGGACACGCGTGTGGGGGACAAAGCCAGCCCCAGGGGGGTCCAGTTAACTCCCCCAGGGTCACAATCTCGGGGTCTCAATCCTACCAAGAGAGAGAATCCAGCCCGATGGATGGCGAGAGCCGAGCAGCACTTGCAGCATCTCTCACCTACGCAGAGCCCCCGGCCCGAGCCGCAGCTAAGCCGGAGTTTGGGCATAAATCACCCGGAATAAAGTTGGGCCTAGGAAGAGGTTTCTGCATGGAGTTTTCCCCCCGCACCGCCCGGGATCGGCGCTGCCGGTTCATTGAAGGAGTCTGTCAGCATCGGCCCCGCACGTCTGCGCACGCAGCGAGCACCTCAGAGATCCTAACGCGAATTCCTCCCGAGCACAACTCCGCACAAACGCCTTCCAGAACAAGGAACCTTTTCTTCCCCATCCAGAGCCTGAGCGAAATATGAGTTAAAGAGCATTTTCCTCGCTGCCTCCGAGCGCGGCACGCAGGCTGCGAGCGCAGCAACACCCGGGTCCGCGGGGAACATCCCCGCTCGCCGCACGCTCCCACACCCGGGAACCGCTCCCGGGTGATCCGCAGGAGTTGTAGCCACACCGAGTGCCCCCCTCCCCGCGCTCTTTGAACTTCAGCTCCGCTAAGAGCCCGAGCGTGGCATTTTTCAACTCTTGGTGCGCTAAAACACCGCAAAGGGCTGGTCCCAAAGTCCTTCAGCGAGTGCAGGAGGCGGTCGGGGGGCACCGGCTGTGCCCGGGAGGGGGCTGAACGTGGCCGGGGAGAGCTGGATGGGGCCGGGGAGGGGGGCACCGAGTGCCAGCCAGGGGCACCGCCAGCCGCCGGCAGCCAGCGAGCGGCGGCGGCTGCGGCTCCGA